>VNKB01016032.1:0-10302 GCA_008042735.1 Drosophila leontia | reverse complement strand
ATAATACAAAATAATATTTTTCTAAATCAAGGAATCATTTCCGACCCCATAAACCATATATATTCTTGATCAGCATTAACATGCGAATCTTTCTAGACATGTCCGGAAGAAATCGATTTTTTGGCCATTTTTGCGAAATTTGATAAGGGGTTACATCATTAAAATTAGCAAAAATGGCCAAAAATTTTGATTTCTTAAAATTTTAAATTTGGTATGCAGTTTTTTTAAATTAATAAAAACTAACACAAAACTGCTTTCCGAATCGAAATTAATGCATTTTTGGCTTAGTTATGATATATTTTAATTGTTACCTGCAAGGGTATACAAACTTTGGCTGGCCAAAGTAAGCTTTCTATCTTGTTTCTACTTAATATTTACAAGAAATTATTTTTATAAATACCTTATATGTATAAGGAAAATTTAGAAAATAGTTTTCTTCGTTAATTCACCTTTTATAGCTTTCTTCTACATATGAGATATTATTTTTTATGTTTCTAGTCAAAAAATGAATAGTTTTTAAATGCTAAAAATAATTTTTAATATTAAAAAAAAATTATGTACGAAAACTTTAATGAATATTTTTATATTTATATATTTATAATGAATATATTTTATATTTATATTTTTAATGAATATTTCTTTGCGCAAGTTATTTATTAAGTAGTTTATATATTCAGAATTATTGTAGAATATTTTCTACGGAAAAAATACCTAAAACTTAATTTATAAAGTACCTTTAATAAGTTTGTTTACCTTCTTTAATACCATTTTCTGTGTAAAATATATTTTTATTACTTTTAAAATATTATGAAAATGATATTGTTGATGAACATTATTGTATTAAATATTATATATTTATTTTTACTTATTATTTTTTTTATATTAATACCTTAAAATTATTTTATAAATTTAATTCAGTTTTTATATTACCTTTTTCTGTGTAAAATACATTTTTTTTATTTTTAAAACCCCATAGATTACAAAGATGCACCTACATAAATGAACAAAAAATATATATTAAATATAACAAGAGCAGCTCACGGCGGCCCACCTTTTTCTTCATAGCTTAACACACCTCTAGTAAAGAGTTCCGCCTACAGTATTTTATGAAATTCAATTTACGGCTACACCCCAAGGAGCAAAGTTTCTGTGCAGGAAAATGCTGGGCATAAATCACACAGGATAATTTGCATAAGTTGGCAGGCCAAAACGAAATCAGCGGCAGCTAAAAATGTTTATGGCCTTTTCGCTGGCCACGCCCCCATCTCCGCAGGAAAAACTCCCTAATCAAATTAGCAACAGTTAACCGGAAGTGCGAAAATCCGCAAGGCTTTTGTCTGCAGCGTGTGTTTATTTTTTGGCCTTTGTTGCAGTTTAGTTTTTAGGGTTTTCCAGGCGTTGCATTTATTTTGATTTGATTGTTGCCCTCCCAGCGGGTTTTCCCCTCTTCCCCGGCAGCATTTTCCCCTTTTCGCATTTTCGCACTTTGTCCATTTGCATTTTCGGATAATTTTTGCATTTCGCATTCGGTGTTTTTGCATTTGCATTTGAATGTTGCTCGCGTGCGTCGGCTGCATGAATCATTCATGGGTCGGGTTTCGGGTTTTGGGTGTTTGTGTGAGTCTGTGCTGTGATGATTCAAGTATCGATTTGCATTGATTTGCATTTGAATTGCAGTTTTTCGACACTTTACAATGGATTATGCTGCTGCAGTGTGATTTATTTATGGCCAGCATTACGTATCAAGTGATTTGGCAATTGTTGTTGCCCATAATGAGGCTTTGTTTTCCATTGTTTCCCTCCTAACACTGACACACATACCCATCCAGATGGATGACTATATATTACAGAACGATTTTAAAGTTTTAAAGTGGTTTGTTACCCCAAAGAGCGCCATAAATCATGGTGGAAATTACAAAACAATATGCAGCTCGAAATGCGTTTCATCTGCGGGTTGTCCTGTCGCCAGTTTTTTGTATATCCTTTTGCTTTTATTGGTGTCTTTGGCCCGAGTCCTGCTGCAAAGTGAGTTGCCGGGCTCAACATATTGCAGGGGAAACTACAGCAAAAATTCCAAACACATCCGCGGGTTGAACTCGCCAGCATACTCGCACAATTCCACTAACAAGTGAGCTCTGGAAAAAATTTTAAAAATCACTGAATAGTAGTCGAAGTGGGAAAAACCCAAGAATTAGTTGTCAAAGTAGAAATTTACCCATTTTCAGTTTTAAAAAGGCTGTAGCCTGAGCAATAAGGCAATTTATTTATTTGATTTCTCATTAACCTTTGTTAACTTTTTAGTTTATAACTATTAGTTAGCATTAAATAAATAAATAAATAAATAAATTTATTTGATTTATATTTAAAAGATACATTTCTTTATTTTTATTATTAAATGGCCTCCTTTGTTAAACCCTTTTTAAAAGGATTTTAATTCTTGTTAAAATCTTTATTTTAAATATATAAATCCCTCTAGGGAACCACTTTTTTGTCACCCATATACCCTTATATGTCTTTACCTTTTGATGGGTATCAAATGGACAGAAGCCACGGCAAATCCGTTGAATATGGGTATGCAAATTAATTTTTTTCTTACCCACGGACCACGGTCTCGTCTCTCTTTCCCCTTTTTTGTATATTTTTTTGAACCCGCCCTTGGATTCCGGCGCCCTCATGTGATGCTGTGCCAGCATTTTCTTTTAGATCAGCGGTCGCTTCATGTCGGGAAAAAATGTTTGGGAAAAACCGACAAAAACTCGGGAGAAGCAGGAAAAATAAAAATCACTGAGAGTTGAGCTGGCCACACTTTTGTACCCAAATATGGGCACTCTAATAGTTGTTGTTATCTGCAGCCCTGGAAACTGGAGCTGTCAAATTTCGACAAAAAAAAAAAAGGAATGTATAAGCTGAGTAAAATAACCAGAGCAAAACAAATTAAAGTAAGAAAAGCGAACACATCTTTTTGGGCCCGATGACAGAGTGTGCGTGCGGAAAAGCGATAATTTTCGGGAGCCGAACACCAAATGGGATGTTGGTAGAGCCGAGGCATTGAGCCAAGTGAGCTCCCCATTATTCCAACCTTCCCTTCCTAACGGTTGTGATTTTGTGACTTTGATTCCATAACAACTGCTCTGACATCGGCCTAACTTACACATACCTACTTGCTTCGTTTTTTGCTCATATATAAAGAAATGATTACGTTTTAACAGCATGCGAAACAGATTTTTAACCGCCAGCCCGTGGTAGCACCTATAGCTCCAATAGAAGGTAATAATATAGGTCCGTCTTTGGATGTCATCTTTGATTCCTACGAGGATCCTGATAGAAAATATATTCAGAATGTACTGACGACTCTCAACGAGGATGTTGAAACCATTTCCTTATCCGACTCGGATTCCGACAATTCCAATTCCGAGATAGTCGGGAAGACCAGAAATGGCGGACTAGTGGATTACAATAATATCGAAAGAAAACCGTTTTGTAAAACCTACGAAGATCCACCCAATGGAGCAAGCCAACAGAGTCCGAAAAGCGAAAAAAGTTTTCAGGAAGAGTGGGATTCTGAAACCGAGAGAAACGATGCTGCTGAAAGTCCCAGGTCAACACACGAAAAGATTTTTCCGGAATCGCCGGAACCGGATATCAAAAGATCCCAAGCCGCTGAAAGTCCAAAGTCAAGCAGCTCGGAATCGTCGAAAAACAGAGATTCCTGTGATGCCTCTTCAGACAGTAAGCTAAAATCAAAATATAATATGAAAGGATATCGCAGAATTAACATAGAATACTAACATTTGCCTTAGGCTTTGATTTTCCATCAACCTCCGAAAATTCCAGCGACGATGAGTTGGACAATGTGGAGGAACATGAGAGGTGCGAGTGATCATACTTATTTTTCTTAAAGAAAAATTAAATGGGTTTCTCTACTAACCAGCTATAACTTCTACCATCCGATGCCCATCTCAGTGGGTCCCCTGCCCTCTATGCCGCTCTATGATATGGATTTCAATCTTGTTGAGGATGTTCCCGAAGTAGTTCCTATAAAAATGTGGGTTGCATAAATCTAGAAAATATCTGTAGCCCTACTTACTATCCTCCTCTTCTTGAGCAGTAAGGAAGAGGTCTTATCAGAGGGGGAGTGTGAATCAAAACCCCTCGAAGACAAGGCCCAACTCTCCGAAAGTGAATCCGAATCCATTGATAGTTTGGCCGAGTTTATGCCAAATTCTGAAGCTAACAGCGTGTATCCAGAGGTTTCTTACCCTTCAGAAGGCAAGAAAAAATTCAAATATTGGGAAGACACTGCCAAGCGACCCATTGACAAGGGCGAAATACCCGAAGAGGAATTGCAGGCCATTTTAAAGGAAGAGGAAAACCTGAGGAAGAACGAGAAATCATCATACGACAGCCGGAGTGAGGATTCCGATGAGGGAGAAGATTCCGGCAGAGAAGACGCCAAGCGTAATGGCCTGGATTTCTACGAGGATATTGTACAATTCCAGATTGGCAGCACGACGAGCAGCAGGCTACTGGTAGTCAAGGATGAAGGCGTGTTTTTGGAGTACGAGGAGTGCATCAAGCAGCTCCAGCAGCTCATCCAGCTGGCACCCAGCATTCACAAATATGAGATATACTTGCTACTATACCCTCTGATCGCTTTGACCTACCTGCAGATGATGGCCAGCGATAACTTTCCGCGGGCGAGGGTGTTCCTAAATCGATTTACCAGCCAGTTGGATGACTCCTTTACCCCCAGATTTACTAAGCTCTTGAGTATCTGCAGGCCGGCAGAGGTACCCCATCGGGCCAGGAAGCTACTCGCTGGCTTTGAGAAGCTGGAGATGCACATGTCAGCGGGAGCTTACACCCAGTTCGTGGAGCACATGGAGGGCTGGACCAAGGCGCAGCAGGACAAGGTGCTCACCCATTTTCTTGTAAGGAGGTACAGTGAAATGGATGAGCCCAAGCAACGGTTTGCCCCGGGACAGCCTCTTCTAGAGGTCATTTTCTGGGCTGCCCCGGAACCGTTGCACAAGACAGACTATACCTCGCGACCCCTGCTGCGAGCCAGGCGAAGGAAAAAGGGTTCCCTGCCGGACAGGAATATTCACCTGCCGCCCACTGGGAAGATCTACACGCCGACGCCCAAGAGAATGGATTTGCTGCGACGCAAGACCGACGAGCAGTATCGCAAGAAGCTGGATAGGAATAATCTTCCCTCCGCTTACGTGTACACTGCCCCAAACTGTGACGAGGTAGTGACCTGTGCCACCTTCTCGGAGGGCGTAGGGATGCTGGCCGTGGGCACCCTCAGCTCCTCCATACACATCTTCTCGCTGAAGTCCTCGAAGCTGGTCCAACTGAAGCCGGCACACTGGCTGAAGGCTCTGGACACGGGTATGGCGGGCATTGACAAGGGGATGCTGGATCCCACCAAGAAGTACTCGCGGCGCACGCTCCGAGGACACCAGGGAGCGGTCTACAGGTTGTCCTTTAACCCAGAAGATCGGTACTTGCTCAGCTGCTCGGAGGATTGCAGCATGCGACTGTGGTGCCTGATGTCCTGGAACTGTGTGGTCATCTATCCCGGCCACCTCTCGCCCGTCTGCTGTGTGATCTACGCCCCCCTGGGTTACTACTTTGCCACGGCCTCGGACGATTGCACGGCCAGGGTGTGGGTGCAGGACAACAAGCGTGCAGTGCGGATTCTCAAGGGGCACCTGGCCGAGCTGGAGGTATGCCTGTTTCATCCGAATCGCCATTACTTGGCCACGGGATCAGCAGATGCCACGGTTAGGTTGTGGGATATTCCAAAAGGTGCCCAGGTACGTCTCTTTGCTGGCCACAGAGGAAGGGTCACGGCGCTGGCCTTCTCCGCTTGTGGCCGCCACTTGGTCTCTGGCGGGGATGACAGCCTCATCATGATCTGGGACATTACAAACGAGAAGTTGGTTCATTTTCTGAGCCACCACAAGTCGGCAATCAATACGATTCAGTTCTGTTTGGACAGTAACTTGCTACTGGCGGGCGGTCAGGATTGTCAGTTGACGATATGGGACTTTAAGAAAATTCTCCATCACACAAAGTCAACGAGGAGTAGAAAGCACGCGGAGACACCGCAGGCGAAGGATTTTCTCATAAAATCCTTCTACACCAGAAATGCAGCCTTCTATACGATCCGTTTCACCAGGCGGAATCTTCTCCTGGCCTTCTGTGTGGCCGCCCGCGAACCCGAAAAGCACCTGCAGATAGCCAGGGAAAGGCAGGAGAACGAGGAGCGGAGAAGGGAGGATCTGGGTGAGTGGATGGAGTTCCTCGACCTAATCAAAATGAAGGCTATTATGAGTGGTTAGCATAAGTTAGGTGTAGGTATTATAATTAAATAAAGGATGTTTACGTAAAGAGTTTTGTTACGAAAGAAAGTGATTTTCCAACAGATAAACAAGTATTTATAGCTCTTTTTTAATCATGTTAACAATTTACTTTGTTAAAATATGTAATAAAATAGTTTAAAATTTCTTTATTCACATTTCACCCTTAAAATGAACCTTTAATATCGTAAAATATTTCCTTAAGTGTATCTTATTTATGTAAAAATATTGGGGATAAACATTTCGCATGACAAATATACAAGATTTTCCTCTAAACTGAGAGACAAACCCCCCGAGCATAGGACAAAGATGCAGTAACAACAATTTGACAGTTTCCAAAAAAAATATAAGAGGAGAAAAAAAACCGGTCAGGCCACGTGTACAGCTGCCCAGGACTCCAGGACACCCACCACCCCCTGCCCGTCCTGGGGTCCTTCACAAAATTTACAAAAGGCGTGCAAAATTTATAGAGGCACGCATTAAAAAATCCGCCCGGCACGCTCGACTAACTGCGTCCAAAACGCCCACGGCACGCTGGCAGGAGAGTTTCGAATTGGTCCCGGCCGACCGCAGTCCTGGAGTCTAGAGTCCATAGTCCGTAGTCCGAAGTCCTGTTCCGGATCTACCCATCCCCCCCAAAATGCTGGAATAAGCGACAGGACAATATATTTACGCAACTTCTTATGCTGCTGCCCCGGCTGCTGCGGGTGGTTGTTGTTCTTGCTCGACTTCGAAAACAGAACTCAAGTGCTGTCGTTGTCCTTGCTGTCCCCGTCTGTGTCCCCTGGTCCCCTTGTCGCTGTCCCTGCCCCAATCTCCGCGGTATCCTGGCCACTGCAGCATCTTGCGTCTCGTTTGTAGCAGTTATCTTGTGGGTCCTGCTGCGCGAAATGAAATTGTTTACTCCACTGTCATATGCACGTGAGCCAGGCGATGTGGCTGTCATGTCCTTGGCTACACGGAGCTGAAAAAGGGTACCAGGAAATGGGAAATATTTTAAGTAATAAAATTTAATTAAAATTTTAAAATATATCAATATAATTAAATATTATAAAGAGATTTTTAAACGAACTTCATAAAATTGCAACATCAGTAAAGGGTTTACAAAATCCAGTTTATAGCAGTTATTTTTATTTTTTATTAAATAAATAATAAAATATAAATATTCGAAATACTAACAAAATAATTCTTTTGATTTTTTTAATATTTACAATATTAAAGACCCCATTTTCCTCTCTGTATCCTTGCGGCAGCTTCCTGTGCGGCTATCAAAAAATGAGAATTCTTTCGCTTCGTTTTCTTTTCCTTTTCTGTTTTTTTTTTTTCGGGGAAAATTCAACGTAATAATTCTTTTCCGCCTGGATAAGGCAAGAGGGGGGAACTCGAGGTGAGTGTGTTCGGTACAGTACGTTTCAGCCCCGTTATTGTGCGCAATTTTTGGCCAGGACATGTTTTCTGTTTGCCTCTTTCCTACGCCTTGTCCTTTATATATCTTTCTTTATCTTTGGGAAGCCATTTTCTTTATATATTTTTTTGTTTTGCTTATTTTTTTGGGACCACCCCTCCACACATGCCACCATACACACACACACATGTCCTGTGACTCTGCCTCCCCCCAACAAGCAACGCCTTCTTTTATTCGACCATTATTCATGAGGCTTATTAAGGGACTAAGAAAAAATAAACAGCACAGTCCATTTAACCGATTTCGAGACGAAAGCGAAGGCGGACGAGTGGAAGGCGAAAGCCTGGAGCTGGCCAGAGCAGCGCATAAAATAAATATTTATAATCATAACAATGTCCTGACTGGTTTCAGGGACCAATCTCAGGCTGATGATGAGCAAACAAACTCCAAGTGAGAGGGCTTTAAAAAATTGTAAAAACTCGGGAAAAATAAGAATTGAATGGTAGAATCAAAAAAATGTATAAATATATATTTATAAAATTATTTAAAATTTATAAAATGAGTTTAGAATTATTTCTTAAGGCTTAAGAAATTTCTTAAAATTTTTTTAACCTCTTAAAAGGTAGCTTATTGTCATAATTTTGGTTTCAAATTGTTTTTTGATCTTTTAAAATCTCTCTAAATATATATTATTTCAAATCTTTTGCATTTTTTATACCAAATTACGACTCTCAAAGAGTTATTCTTACCAGCACCCTCTCGCTGCCCTCATTAACCTAAACCGCGTATTAGCAGGCCATAAATACAGGATGTGTGTGCGTTTGGAGTCGGTAGTTAAATATGATAAATGCCGCGTATTGTATTACAATTGGATTTAGGGCAGCGCCAAAGACAATAAATTAAACGCGGAGACACACAGACACACACAAACTCACACAATAATTGCGCTCATGTGTGTGCCACAAACCCATAATTATGGTACTACGCGAGGTTCCCTCCGAAAACTTTGCCAAATTTATACAAATTCCAGCCAAAAGTCCGGTAGTCCTCGCCGATATATTGGGGAGTGCTGCCAGTGGAACGTGTTTCCAGAGCAATTACCCCCCGCCAACCGCCGATTCACTGGCGATCCGCCGATCCGCGAACTCCACTCGGCATTATTATGGCCAACGTGGCCCCGCAATTATGTCGTCCAATTAATATCAACGCAGCGGGAGTTGAGAGCCAGCCGGGTCCAGAGCGGAGCAACTGCATTTTATGCATAAGCTATTTATGAAATTTATTGTCTTAAATGGCCAACGGTAGTCGCCGGACGAATCTTAATGTCCAGCCACTTGACGGCGGACCACCCGTGGCAGTATTGAGAATGCACTTGGCCAAAAAGAAGGGATTTTTTAAAGGGAAATTATTTTTAAAAAATATATTATAGTATTTAAAAGGAAAATAAAAAATTTGATAAGGGCGAAATATTTTTAAAGGGTATTTTTTTGAATTTAAAATATTTTTTAAATAAAATTGTTTAACTAATAAATAGAAAATAATTCTTAGAACAGTTTCACAAAGCATTTTCTAGATTTTAAATATTTTTAAAAATAAACTCCTTAATAAAATATTAGAAAATAAATGTTAAAAATGTTTAGCATGTATTATTTGCTTTTAAAAAATATTTAAAATTTAAAACCCTTCAAATAATTAAGTGTTTATAAAGAAAAAAATAAAAGTTTTTAAAAAATATTTCTTAAATATTTTTGCTACGAATTTTTTGTATTTGAAATATTTTTAAAATAAATTCTTATATTAAGGGGGGACATCTGAGTAACTGGCCGAAAAAAAGCCGATTTTCAAGAATTTTTTTTGGCCAAATGAAAAAAGCGAATCGAAAAATTTTAAAGTAGGTTTTATAATTTTATATGTGAAGTACAAAATACATTTTTTTTTTTATAAATCGAAAACAAAATGGCGGCTGTGCAGCATTTCTTCGTAGGCCCTATTTTTTTAAAAGGGGTCCATGGCCGAAGACCTAACGTCCTTAGTTTTTGATCTAGAACAAAAAATCAAATTTTGTTAGTTTCTATATCTCAACCGCTATCGACGTACGTAGGATTTTTTCGATATTTTGATTTTTAGCAAAATGGTGAGTGATTAAACAAAATTTTCAATTTTCATGAAAAAAAAATGTCAAAAAATTGTTGAAAAAAAAAAAAGAAAGAAAAAAAAAAAAAAAATCCTACGTACGTCGATAGCCATAGGTATTTAGGATATACTGTCAAAATTTCAGATCGATCGGTTAAGATTTGTTCGAGTTATGTCTTCGGCCAACTCAAAAAAAGTGGTTTTGAGAAAAACGCATTTAAAGTTTTAAAATCGTATATGATTACATGTAAGGCATCGCCGCAGAATAGAAAATTTCGACACTTAGAGACTTTTGCCAGACTCTATCTTTTGATATGTTATTTTTTAGACCCTAAAGTATTTTTTAAGCAAAAAAAAAAATTTTCGATTTTTAAAAAAAGTTACTCAGATGTCCCC
>VNKB01016030.1:0-50044 GCA_008042735.1 Drosophila leontia | reverse complement strand
ATGATATAGCTGCCATAGGAACGGTCGAGAAATAAATAGGAAAAAAAATTATAGTTTCGTTGTTTTTCAACGTATGTTTATCTACTCTGAGATATAATCTTTTTTTATTATTCTAGAATTATGGTATAAATTTCATAAAAATCGGACAACTATATCATATAGCTGCCATATAAACCGATCGGTAGATGTAGAGAAAATGTAAAACTGGGAATGTAAAACTGTAACTGTCAAACTGTAAACATAATAAGTATGGGTATAATGTAATGAAACTCTGTTTTGTGAGTGTTTTCAGCATTTAAATCTATAATATAAACATCGAAACCAATCTGCAAGGGTATACAAACTTCGGCGTGCCGAAGTTAGCTTCCTTTCTTGTTAAAAACATTTAAATTAAATTTAGAAAGGAAACCATTTTTTGAGCTTTATTTAAATAAATTTAAATAAATAAAAAATAATAATAACAAATAAATTTAAATAAATAAAAAAAAATAATAACAAATAAATTTAAAAAAAAAAAAATAGTAACTAAAAATTGTTTAATTTCTTGGTTAAAATTTTATTTTTTATTATAATACTCATAATCCAGGCACTCTTCTTTGAAGCACATTTTTTTAGCTTAGACATTTTGTTTTTTAAAATTTCATATAATATTTAATAAACTAAAAACTAAACTAAAATAAAGCAAGAATGTGGAGTATGTGTGAATGTTAAAAAATATTTTCTTTTCATTGAATTTGTGAGTTTAAAAACTTAATTAATAGCAAGCTTTGTGGGTTTTATTACAGCTATTTGTTACAACAATTAAACAATATATAATTTACTTTTAAACATTACACAAATTATTCTATTAATGCCCAGTTTTGTAATCATTTATTAAAATTGTTTTTTGTTTTTTCTTTTCGTTTGCGGAATCTTACTTATTATCTTTTTTCACAATTTTCAATACACAAACAAATGCACAGCTTAAAAACTAGCAACAACAAACTGAAAAAAAAAATGCAAAAAAAAAATAGGAATGGAAAAATACACAATATAAAGTACAAACTAGACTTAAAACTAACAGTAGAGCGTGGCAACGCATTCACATACAGTAAGTATTCGGTGACAAAAACAGCATTATTTACAGACGAAACAATGAGAGAGATACCCGCCATATCCTAAGCCTATTTGAACTCCTTGACGATCTCCACGATCGACTGGTACGTCCCGGTCACTATTCCCAGCACGGCCACCGTCAGGATGAGGATGTTCTTGATGTACGCGAACACTCCCAGTCCCTTGGGCACCTGGGCCCGGATCACGAAGTCGATCAGCACCGGGATCACAAAGGCCAGGCAGGTGGAGCACAGGGCCCCAATAAGCGAGATGAACAGATTTAGCTTGGGAACGACCAGCGCCACGCCAACTAAAGGGTGGGATATATAGGAGGGATATGGGTATTCAAATGGGGATACGAATTTTTGATAGCTGGGACTCACATGTCATCATCACCATTACAAATCGCAGGCACACCTGCATGGTTATGGGATATTTCTGGGCACAATTGTTGGACCGCTTCAGTGGCGGCCAAAGGATCTTCATCATCACAAAGAACTGAATGGGATAGCCCAAGAAGACGCCCAGAGCAGCTACAATTTTCACCACCTGCGAGAAACTAAAGAAAAAGGAATTAAGAAAATTAATTTAAATATTACAAAAATATATGTACATTAAAAAAAAAAATAATAATAATAATATTTAAAAATTATTTTAAATATGAAGAAAAAAAATTTTAAATAAAATAAATTAAATAATTATTTTAAATATTAAAAAAAAAATAATAATAATATTTATAACTTATTTTAAAAATTAAGAAATATAGAAAAAATTAACAAAAAAATTTAAACAAAAAAAAGAATATTTAATAATTATTTTTAAAAGAAAGAAAAATATAAAATATTAAAAAAATAAAAAATTAAATAAAAAAAATATTTTAAATATTGAAAAAAAAATATATTTTAAACAAATAAAAAATAAAACAATATTTAATAATTAATTAAAAAAAGAAAAAATTAAAATATATATAAAATAATTTTTAAATAATTATTTAAAAATTAAAAAAACAAATTAATAATTTTTAAATAAATTTTCCCTTTAAACTCACACTTCCTCCACCACCAGATTCAACGTTATGCTTCCGGCCACATCCTCGCCCCATCGCACATAGCTCACGAATCCCGTGAAGATGAACAGGGCCGTGGTGAAGAACATGGTGGAGTTGAGGACACCAAACCGGCTGCTAAAGTTCTCCGGCTTGCGCATTGAGTTCCGCAGCGGCAGGATTAGGGCAATGCCCTCATACGAGAACAGAGCCGTTCCAAAGAAGAGCGACAGCTGGGAGGCGCTGGTAAAGAGATGCCTCTCGGAGATGGACGGCATGGGGCCATCCGAGAAGGCAATCGTTAAAGTAGAGATCAGGCCAAAGAGGAGGGCCACATTGGCAAAGGCGGACACTGGCGAAATGTACTTGAGGTTGGTCATTAGCGAGGGTATCATGGCAGGGAGCAGGGTGATCAACATCACCATGCTCATGCTAATGCCAATGCCATTCTGCTGGAGAACCTGGGGAAAAGGTAAAACGAAATTTTAGTTAAAAAATATAAGTCTTAAAAAATAAGTAAGTATTTTAAAGTTTCTCCCTCACCTGATGCAGGTTCTCCGTGATAAACACAAAGTAGATGGCGCAGAATCCAAACTGGGTGACACAGAGGAACATCTCCACCACTAGCTTCATGAAGCGCGACATCCGGCGAAGTGGCCTTGGCCCATACTCGAAGCACTTCTCCACAGTCTCCGGATAATCCAGGAAATCCACGCCCGGCGTTCGCTCCACGGCCAGCACGGAGCCGCGTATGAGCATCCGTTCGCAGTGGACGCACATCACCGCTATGATGGGCAGCAGGATGGTGGCACCAGCCAATCCACCGTTCTTAAAGCAATCTCCCATGGCAAAGAGTCCGGCACCGACGCTGCCCTTGAACAGATGGGTGGCCGCCTCCAAAGCGCTGGTCTCGTGACCACGCCGCTTCACCGCACCGCCGCCGTTCTCCTCGTCGCCGGTGGCAGCCTCCTGTTGCTTCTCCAGATTCTTGTCCATAGTCTTGTCCAGCTTAATGCTGGTGATCTCCAGTGTCCTGCTCATGTCGCCTGATTCCAAAGCCTTTTGCTCGTTGCGCTGCTGCTGCTGCTGCTTCTGCGGAGTTAAATGGAAAATTTTCAAAACTTCAACTTGGACTGGGACGCTCTCCCTCTTGGTTCCCGGGCTACTGTGGCGATGGGAGCTTTAACGGTAGATGAAGATTTACCGGTTGAATCAAATATGTATATACCCTCAGCTTTAACTCTTTCTTGATCTCTTTTGTGCTCCCTCTATGAAACTTCTTTATCTTATAGCAGGCTTTAACCCTAGAAAAGTTTAAACTAGGTTTGATAAAAATATTAAAAATTAATACAAATTAATTTTAAATAATTTAATAAACGATTTAAATGAGTTTGTCAAAATAAACAAAATCTATGCAAAATAAAAAATAAAATAAATAGATATTTACTTTTTTTTTAAATAAAGTTAATATTGTAAATTACTTAAAATTAATTTTAAATAATTATTAATACCTTAAAATTAATTTTAAATAATTTAATAAACGATTTAAATGATTTTGTCGAAATAAATCAAATCTATGCAAAATAAAATATGTAAAAATGGTTATTTAACCAAAAATGATTTAACAAAATAATTTTAATTACTTAAAATATTAATAATTATTTAGACATAATTTTAAATAATTTAATAAACCATTTAAATAAATTTGTCAAATTCTTCACCTCAATATAAGGTCTTTTTAATTTTCAAAAAATAAATAAATACTATTTAAAATGTAAAAAAAAAAATGAATAAATATTTAATATTTAACAAAATATTCCTAAAGAGTACATAATTATTTTGATGGCTTTCCCCACAACTATAGCCTCCATGTATAGTATCAGAAATTGACTAAAACCAGAAACACTTTTCAGCATACGTACATATTTCATTCATAGAAATGGCTTAAGCATTGAAAACATGTTAATTAATTCGATTTTTCGAAGCACTGAATGCTAATTGAATTTATTTAATTCATTAATGTTGATAAAGCATATCGATTAGTTTCATATCAATGTCAGAGAGCTCATAAAAGATGAGTAAAGTATGACGAAAGTTTAAAGTATTTACCTTACTAATTTTAATATAGATTTACTAAGCACACAGTTAAAGGTAAAAATTTAATAAATTAATATTCTATATATATATATATATTTATAAAATAAAATTAATCATATATTATATATTATATAAATATTAAAATATATAATAATAATATATTAAATCATTGCTCTTATAATTTATTATTATTTTTTAACAAATAAAATGCAGTAATAGTTGTTGATTTTTCCCTTGAAATTAACATTAATTTAATGATTAAATTAATATTATTGTTTAATAATTTATGTTATTTATTACACTTTTATTTATTAACTTTATATTTAACAATTAAAATTCAGTAATAATTGTTAATTTTTCCCTGAATTTGACTATAGTTTAATTTTTCTGAATATATTCAAATGGAAATTTTTAATAGTTTATAAAAAACTTCTATGAATCCTTTTTTTAAATACAGGAAACATGTTAAAAATAATCAAAAAAGTATACAAATAAATAAAAACAAAAACACAACTAAAGCAAATGCTAATTGCAAACTATAAAAACAATCATTAAAGTCAGCGAATATCCAGAGGAGGCTGTTAAATCCAAGCGAAGCATGCTAAAAAAATAGTAACTTTAAACAGAAAACACTTTTAGCAAACCGGGAAGTCTCTCTCTCTCAATCTCCATCTTTATCTCTGTCTCATTTAACCCGTCAAGGCCATAACACTCAATTATTCAAACTATTCAAACGGTATGCGTTGGCCTCAAGTGACGCCACAAGTTCCACAAACTGCACATTTTAATCCGTCGATAGATAGGCACTACCACTAGTGTGTGTGTTTACCGATAGCCTAGTGTTCCACCTGATGACAAATATATATACAGATCGCGGATGAATATCTATTGGCCAGTGTCAGGTATCGGAGAATATAGGACCGTTCGCGGCAAGAACTCAAGCCAGACTCAATGCTCGAGTTGGCCAACAGAAGCAAATAGCAAAAATCGCGTAGCAAATAGCAAACTAGCAAAATAGCAAAACTATAGCGAGCAAAAATTTGAAAAGCAAAATAATTAAAAAGCGATCGTGGGCGATGAGTGTGTGTGAGTGTTTCCGAGTGTCTCTCGTGAATCGCCCAAGTAGCAGTGCAACAAAAAAAGCGCATAGCATAGCATAGTTAACCCCATGCACCGGAAACACGTACTCTCCCGATAGTATTTTGGGGTAGTAATGCCTGATTTTTTTAAATTTAAAGTTCATTTTTCATAGAAAAGATATAAAGTAACTATGTAATAGCTCATATCCAATAGCACATATCGAATAACACATACAATTTAATATCATAAAAATATACACAGACACATGTACTCTCCACTGTATTAACCTCAGGGCGGCAACCGTCACTTCATTCCGGGAATGCTAAAACCAGTTGGGAATTATAAGTACACAATGTGTAAATTTTTTCGGAAAGAAATTTTTACTTAAAATGGGCCCGGAAGTTTATGATAAATTTACCAGCAAAGCAAGTGAAATTGACTTTAATATTAGAAAAGGAACTAAATATAAGGAATCATCTTAAATTTAAGAAAAATATCGTTTTTTAAGGGTGTTTTTTTCTTGAATATAGAAAAATATGGTGGAAAACAATGAACTTTTTAAGAACCCCCTTAGGCAAGTTCAGTGTTAAGATACGTGAACAACTGAGAGGGCAGCTGTCTATGATCTATTATTATGGAAATTATAGACTTTTGCGAGTTGAATCAATCACTTTCGCTTAAATCTTATTGATATTATTCATAGAGGTGCGGAAAACCGCTTTGGAAATGCATTGAACCGAGTGGGAGATGTGCGAATAGTTGAGAACCAGTCATCGATAAATAAACGATAAAGAGAACAAGAAAAATATTTTATAACAATTTTTAAATTGAAAAAGTTAATTTTAAATAATATTGAAAATATTTCTTAATAATTTTTAAATTTAAAATTAATTTTAAATATTATTAAAAATATTTTTTTATACATTTTAAATTGAAATATAAATTTAATTTAGTTTCTTGTTTTCTTTTTCGTTAATTTATCGATTTATTAATTAAAAATGGAGTTAAGAGCTCGATAAATGAAAATTAATGTAATAAATTGTTACAAGTGCAACTGAAAAACTAGAATTAAATCAAACCTTAATAGGTGTAACTAATACCAGTATATAATTCTATATAAATCAGACTGGAATATATATATATGATCAGGAAAATGATTGAAATGCTGCCAACTACCTCAACGTGAAATGTTTATGGCCACTAAAAAATGTTTGCTTTTCATCATTAATTTTTATTTTCACATTATTTTTGAACTGCAGGCCTGTAAAATAGACAGTTTGCAGTTTCCACAAGTATTTCCATGTCCATTAACGGATGTAATTAAATAAGTTTAACAATTTACTATCTCCCTAATAAACAAATGATCGAAATTCGTATAAAAATTAAATGTATATTGTGCATGTTGTGTGTCACGTTATAAAAACAATGTAATAATTTTTTAACTTTGTTTACAATTTTAAAATAAAATCCATCTTTCTAAAGATTGCCGGCAGCCTGAATGTTGTCATTCCTTTCATTCAAAAGTTAGTTAATTTATTTATTTATTTTTCCCCACTGCAGACTGCGTCACAGCAAATGCATTACACTGGCAGAAAAAATAGCAGAACTTTCCATTCCAGCAGGAAGTGGTTTAATCGAGTTCAAGGATCCGGTTGCATTTGGGAATTTGGATTTAAATCGAAACGGAATTTCCTGGCACGTGACCCGCCAACGAATCGAATTTTTAAACGTAGCACAAAGAAAATAAAATAAATAGAAAACTAAATAAAATGTAAAGCGCACCGCGTTCGTGATCGTTACACCTGCTCTCTCGTACCCCCGAAACCCCCTCCCGGGCGCCATGGAGAACGCATGGAAATTTTTACCGCCTTGATTGAAGAAGCGCCAGTTAAATGAAATTCACGGAACGGAATCAAAGTTTCCCCGTCCGGAGCTGCATCTCACTTCTGCCAATCAAGAGCGAAGCAACCAAATGGCCAGGGAACGAACCGATCTTGTCCAGCCATCGATTGATCGATGTTTACGGAATTCAGCAATTGGATTATGTAAGGTTACTGCGAACAACAAATATCGGGGAGAGACTCGTAACAACAGGCAGGGGCGTCGCCTGGTAAGGCTCTAAGGATCATAATTAAAATGTATTAATTTAAAAAAATATATAAAATATTATTATAAAATTATTTATTAGTAAATATAGGAAAATTAGGAAGCTTATTTATTAAAACAAAAAAGTGTACTAAGTTTCCTTGAAATATTTAGTAAAATGTTCAAGGAAGTATTTTTAAATGTTCTTTAATTAAATTAAAAATCAACATTTAATTCTACAAGCTCTAAAAGTTAAATTTAATTTGAACCAATAATAAATATGTATAATATTTAATATTATTCAATTTAAAAAAAACCCCCCCTTGACCCACGCCCCTGTTTTTCCCCCCTATGCATATCTCAAGACATCGATTCCCCATGCAGTTCCATTGTTAAAGTTGAAGGTCGATGCCAAAACGATTTCGATTGGATTGATTTGCTTCGGCTTTGGACTCTCGGCTGAGATCGGATCGGGTTGGATCGAATCAGATCGGATTAGATTAGATTAGTGTAATTGCCGTGCAGGAGGAAAGAGAACGAGATAAACCAGTTTCCGCTAGATGAAAGCGAAAGTCCGAGAACCATTTGTGGATTCTACGTACGATTTGGCGATTAAATTCGAAACGGGGTCAATGTTAATGCTAGTTGGGAGTGTAAATAATGGGTTATTCATTTTTTTAATTAAATTTTTTGAGCCTGTTTTGATTCCAATAATATTTAGATAATATTTTAAAGAGATTCTGCATTAAAATTTAGGTTTTCTTTAAATTAGAAGAGTAGAGAAAAGGAAAAATATAATGGCCCTACCCTGAAACCCAGTTAAGCTTAAGTGTAAACCATGAGAAGCGCAGAGAAGAGCGTTATATTATGACGTCATATAAGCGCTCTTCTCTCCGCTTCTCAAGGCATCTACTTCAGGCTTTACCAAATACTATAAGCTCACAGAAAGGGTATCAAATCACCATTCTGCTCTCTTTATTTTATAAAGTAAAGCTGAAATTCTTCAAGTTAATATAAATAATCCCTTCCCAATTATTAAAAATCACCTAGAAAACATCAAGTCAAGTCAAGTGACGTCAAAACAAACGTCGCATTGTTTATTCTCACTTAAAATCGATAAAAAAAAATAATCAATTATAATAAGTAAAATGCGCTTCACGCTCACTAAGACACAATACGTGGCACTTAGATATATACACTGCATTATTTTCAATACGTAATAAATTCGCATATTTATAAATAGATTTTTGTTAGTTGTTCATGTCAATTGTTAGGGTTAAATTGTGAAAACCTGCTCATTTTGGGTTTATAAATTATGATGGCAACACTTGTGATGATGAGGATGGTATCTTAGATAATGTTGTGATCCATATTAAATATTATTATATTTTCATATAGATAATATCTTCTAAGTTCTTCGATGTCCTGTGATGTCTTTCTCTTTGGATATTTATTGGTTTCTTAAAATCTTTTCGTTCTAGTGATGATCCTGATGATAATCCTGATAATGCTAAACTTGAAGATGATCCTGATATAAATCCTGTTGATAATCCTTTTATTATAATCACTTGATGATAATCTGCTGCTGAAGACTTGATATTTCATCTGCCTTTAATGCAACTCCTCCTCCCCAAAATGCTTGACGATCTGCTTGAGGCTCTCGTAGGAGCCCGTGAAGAAGCCCAGCAGTGCCAGCACCAGGATAACCAGATTCTTTACACAAATCCAAACTCCTGGCCCCTTGTTGGGCTCACTCCTCGCTATCAACTCGATGACGGGCGGAAAGACCAGGGCCAAGGCCGTCGAACAGAGAGCTCCAATCAGTGAGATGAAGAGACCCAAGGCAGGAACCAGCTCAGCAATGGCAACTGCAGGATTGTTGGAATCGTAAAACCCACATCCACCGGTTCACTCCGCCTAATACTTACGCGTAAGGAGCACCATACAGGTGCGAAAACCCAGCTCGCCGGGCAGGGATCTTCCCTGGATGCCGCACATCTGCTTGACGCTGGGCCACATGATCTGAATGGCCACAAAGAACTGCAGGGGATAGCCCAGGAGGACGCCGGCGGAGACCATCAGTTTGACTGCCTGGGCCAGACTTTGTAACCAAAAAAAGAGCATATAAGGAGATGCCATACCAGATATATCACACTCCCACTCACATGGTATCCCCCAGGTTGAGGGTCAGACTGCCTCCGACCTGCTCGCCCCACTTCATGTAGCCCACGGAGCCGGCGAACATGAACATCACGGAGACCAGGAACATGCCCACATTGAGCACACCCAGGGTGCTCTCGAACTGGCGGGGCTTGCGCATGGCATTCTTCAGCGGCATCACCAGGGCAATGCCCTCGAAGGCAAAGATGGCGGTGCCGAAGAAGAGGGCCAGCTGGGAGCCATTCGTCCAGAGGGCGCGTTCCCCAATCTCCGGTAGTCCGTCCTTCAAGGCATAATACAGGGTAATGGCCAGGCCGAGGATCATGCAAACGTTGGCAAACATCGACACTGGCGTCAGCCACTTGAGGTTTGTGATCAGCGAGCTGAGGAGTACGGGCACAAAGGCCAGCAGCATCACCAGATGGACGTCCATGCCGATGTCGTAGGCTTGCAGGATCTTCAAGAACAGAGTTCCCAGGTATTGACTTTGTACTTTCTCTTCCTTCGATCAGACTCACCTGCTTCAGATTCGTGCTGATGAACACAAAGTAGATGCAACAGAAACCCAGCTGGGTCACGCATATAAATATATCCACCAGGCGACCCATGGTCCTTGACCAGCTCCTCAGCTTGGAGGGACCATTCTCGAAGCACCGCTCCACGGTCAAAGCATAGTCGGCGCACACCGTCTCCCCTCGGAGATCACGCATCTTCTTGGAGCAGGTCACCAGGACGTGCTGGCAGTGAATGGACACCACTGCTATGACCACGGTCAGGAGTGGAGCTACTAGCAGGCCGCCGTTCTTAAAGGCATCTCCCATGGCAAACAAACCGGGTCCAATGTTGCCCTTGAATAGGTGCACAATCGTCTCCAGGTAGCTTGAATTAAAGCAGGTTTTACAGGTGATTACAGGAGTTTCCTGTGCGGTTAGTAAGCTTCTGTTCAGGATGGGTTTCTCCGCTGTTGGGTTTGGATTAGAGCTGGGTTTAAGGAGCGGAATTTGGTAGGTTCTCCAATGTTGGAATAATTTAAAGCTGGGTTTTAGGAGCGGAGTTAGTTTGGGATTGAGCTTTTTAGGTTTGTAAATCCTTGGTGGGTTTTAGGTTTTAAGGAAATAGCTGGGTTAGGAGACTAGTTCCATGTTGGTTAGTATTTGATAATCAATGATTAGTAGGTTCTCCAATGTTGGAATAGTTTAAAGCTGGATTTTAGGAGCGCAGTTAGTTGGGGAAAAAGCTTTCAGGTTTGTCAATCCTTGGTGGGTCTATTAGGTTTTCAGGTTTTAAGGAAATAACTTAAGAGTTAGGAGTTGAGTTCCATGGTGGTTAGTTTTTGATAATTAATGATTAATTAGTAGGTTCTCCAATGTTGGAATAATTTAAAGCTGGGTTTCGGGAGCAGAGTTAGATGGGGTATAGGATTTCAGGATCGTATGTGGACATCGGGGAGTATAAGATGAACTTATAGATGATATTAATTTGCACTGTAGAGGCGGTTTGTGATTAGGTTAGTAAGTCAGGAGGTTAGCCAATAAAGGTTTTGGATCCATTTCTTAGTATATTTCATTGTTTAGTTGTTAGTAATACGTCTGGGGAATCATATGATCATGGCTACCTTGTGGGCGGATGATAGTCCTCATCGTGACCCTCTTCCTTGCGACTAGCCTTGTCCGCTCCACCGGCGGCTTCTCCTCCGCCTGCTTCCGCCGATTCCTGGCTCTTGGCCACAGTTTGACCTTGATGTGGCTGAGATGGCGTCTATTGGTGTGAATATTGCGATTCAGGGAAAAGAAACAAAAACAAAGGCTTAAAAATATACACACACACACACAACAAACACACACACACTTTATTTCTCCCTCAGTCAGCCTTTGTCGGCCGATTCTCAATTGCCTCGACAACTCTGCTCTTCGGGCTGTCAATCTTCATGATCAAAAGCTGTAAAAGCGGAGTGCGCAGGGAATCACAGATCACAGACTCGCGTGCTTGAATAAATGAAAACCTGAGGACTATTATAAATCCCATCGGGGGGATTTCCAACCGATCAAACCGGATGGAAAAGTTCCGAAGATAAGAATAGTCAGAGGAGAGCCATAAATAATGCCACGACAGCGACTAAATCAGAGCCAATTAAACGGATTCATAAAAGCCAAATCAAGCACTATCACTGAACCAGCGGATGTATATCTATACATGCCATATACTATATGCTGTACTACAGATAGGGATATAGATATAGATAGATGTCGACGGCTAGATAAGTGGCCTTTCGATGTGACACCCGAACGTCTGCCAAACCAGACGGAAAGATAGACGGGACGGGACAGACAGTATCTATAGGTATAGCACGTGGGTCTGTGGTTCAATGGGTCTAATTGAAAATTCTAGAGATAATAGGAGGTTCGTTAGCACTGGTAATTAATTTTTAAATAATATTAGTTTAATATTTTTTAGAGTTTCAAAATTAATTATGAACTAAATACTAAATTGAGAGGAAAATAAAATATTTTATATATTTTTTAATCATATTAAAAGCATATAAATAAATAAATAACATATAAAAAAATTAATACAAATTTTAAATAATATTTAAATGAATTACTTTATTAATTAATAATATTTTTTAATATTTTGTAAAGTTCCTCAGTTAAATTTTAACTAAATACTATATTTAAAAGAAAATAAAATATTTTATATATTTTTCTATAATATTAAAAGCATTTAAATAAATAAATAGCATATAAAAAAAATTAATAAAAATTTTAAATAATATTTTATAAAGTTCTTAAATTAATTTTTAATAGAAATATATATGGAATAGAATAGAAAATTAAATATTTTGTATATTTTTCAATAATATAACAAATATATAATTAACTGATACCCTAAAACCCCAAATTAAACCCCTAAAATCCCCCATTGACTTCGATTTCCATTAAACGTGCTTTGCTATATGATCCCCAAATGAATCATATAGTAAATATTATTTGACTTTGTGATTTATGAACAGCGAAATTACAGCAGAAACTCACGTCCATTGAAAACATTTAAATCGCTATCAATGTGGCCTGCTGCTATCGGAGGGAGTTATGACTGAAGGATTGAATATATATAATGTTTGAATTGAGATGGATGGCCAGTGAGTTATGGGCCACTTCAGGTACCCTGTTGCCAGCCACTAACCATGTTTATATAGTATATCTCTGCTCTGGACACCAGGATCTGCGTCTATCCCCTAACGAAGTTAAGATAAGGATCGCATTGAGTCTCAAGTGTCATAAATAACGAGGGGAACTTATCACCAAAATTTGATTTTGCTTTCGCTGCGAATTATTTGAGTCGCGTTTCCGCTTTTCAAACTGTGAGATTACTGTCCCACATGTGGTATACGCAATATACTGGAGGACATGGCGCCGTTGACGTATACGTAATGTATTTTGAAACCTTGTGTAAATCCAGACAATGATTTCTATTTGGTTTTCATTTTTCATCGCGCTTATCGGCAGCCAAAAGCAGTTAAAACAAAGTATAAATTATTATTATCGTGCACTAGAAACTGGAGAGGGTACTTTGATTATGGAAAGCTCTTGCTGAATGAGTTTCTAATTAATGGAAAATATTTTTTTCAAGACCTAGAGTTTAAAAATTATTATATGAAGCTTTTGAAAATTAAATAAAAACCAAAGTTTTGGTTTTAGCTTGGGAATATTGTTAGGGTACTAATTAAAACCTTGTTCTTTTTCTTATAATTAGGCAAACAAGTTGTAATTTAATATTTATATAATATATATAAAATCCTTCCAATTCTTTTTCAAAATACAGAAATTATTGGAGATATTGTTTCTAAGAGCAAAACAAGTCCGTATTTAACATTTAACATTAAATAAAATATTCTAAATATTTTTCCTATTATAATTAACCTTTTTTTAATGCCCCTGATCCACAAACTACAATCTGGACTAAATTTGTACCACTAAAAATCAACATTAGTGACAGATAACACCAGATAGAACAGTCCTCAAGTGCGTGGTGTACAGTACACACACGTTGGCCCCCTGTCCTTCTCCCCCTTAACCCAAGGAAGGCCATTGGCAAACCGTCAAGAGAGAGAGAGAGAGCAAGAGAGGGACAGAGAGAGAGGGAGCCGCACTGATATTATTTATGTTCGGTCTCGTTTAGTTCTTGTTATTTTCATATTTTTTATTTTTATTTGTATTTATTTTTTGCTCTCGAATCTTTGAGTGGAAAATTTTCCATGACATGGCGGTCGGTGGTCAGTGGTTGAGATTCCTTCCGTCGAGGGTTCACTGCACTTGGGCCCAACAACACCCAGCAAGAAAATACTAATTTCTCTTTTATGAATGTTGCCGGAAACCTGACAAGCTCAAAGGGAACCTTAATTGGCCTTTATTGGCCAAGCTTTTGTGCGCTTTCTTTCAAAAAAAGAAGTCTTTTTTCATTTGGAAAAATTACTTGCTTAATTAATAAAATAATTTTGTTGTATTCATTTCAATAAATATGATTATAAAAAATATTTCTATAAAAATTTAAAGTTAAATTTACAGTTATTTCTTATTCAAATGATTTTTAAATGATAAAAATTTTCCTAAAATTGTAAAATTAAAAAGAATTTCCCTTCAATTAAGCTGCTCACATCTAAAAAATATATGTATGTACAAAAAATGCTAAATAACTCTAAAGAGTCTGGGTTCAGAACAAGTTCTAACCTTGATCAAATAAATACATAAAAGTGTGTAAATTTCCACTTTGACTCATTTGCATTTTTGCCGCTTGGAAAAAAATTAAATAAAACTGCAATGTAATAGGTAATTCTCTCAGGCGTAAAAAATTCCAGAGGTATGGCTTATAAGGGGGGCTTTTATTCGGTTTCATTAAAAACCGTAAATCATAATCTTCATTGACGATAAGTGGCAGTAAGGCCATAAATCCAGGCCAAAAGATAAGCAGGAATTTCGCATTAATCGACTCATTTGTATTAAAGGAAAGTTAAGGCGATATGGGAATGCAATATATACCAAGAAGGAGTTTTTTTTAAATTATTATATTATATTTAATTATAATATTTTATAATTTTATTATATATTATATTATTATTATATCTTTACTGTAACGTAGAATACTTCTTTTTAATTATATTTATATAATTATTTTTTTTAATTCTTATTTTTATTTATTGTTTATTTTCTTACATAATTATTTATTAATTTTGTTATTTTTATTTATTTTTTGTTATATTTATTTATCCTTGTCCTTTTTAAAAATCAAAATTCTTTTTAGTATATATTTTTTAATCTTAAAAATGCTTTGAATTTAATGTAGAAAATAATTAAAACCAATTAATTTTATATTTATTAAAAGCTAAACAGCTTTTAAATTTTTTTTAAAGATTTATAATAATAATTATAATAATATTAATAATTAATCCCACAATCAATAACTATATTACGTATACGTAATACCCAGAATCAATTAAAAAGTATTATAAAATTCTCAGCTGAATCATTAAAAGCCCCTTTCCCCCCATTTAATTTTCCTTTTTTTATTATTATTGTCGAGCTTGAGCTTGAATTATTTTAGCTTTTATTGAACTTACACTGAAAACTCGTTTTTACTTAAAAAAAAGAAAGATATGTATATATGTATAAGTGTGTGTAGCCCCGAAAATGCGTCGAAATTGTTGGGCTCATTTTTTGTTTTGTTTATTTCGGTTTCACTTTTTTTCTCATTTTTTTCTCATCTTGTTTTTATTTTTTTTTTAGGCATGTGTCTTAAGTTTAACGCTTGCAATTAAAATACACACCTCGGCATCCATTTTGTTGTTGGCGCTTCTTCTGTGTCGTTGTCGTTGTTTTTATCTTTTGTTGTTGTTGTCAAATAACTCGGTCAAAGCACGAGACCAAAATTAAGAAAAAAAAAAAACAAATAGCAACAAAAATAAACTGAGAAAAAAAATCAAGAAATTTGTTCAGCTCTTGATCTTAATGATTTATTTGCATAGCCTGCATTTGGCCACTAGCTGACGCTCCTGCTGTTTCGCTTGGCGTCTTTTTTATTATTCGCTGATGATGCGGCTGAATTTTTGTACTTTTTTAAGCATTCGACGATCTGGTGATTTGCTGTGTGTTAATCGCTCCACGAAAAATTCAAGACTGACGACCGGCGAAGCGTCCGACAATCGTCACTCGCTTTCTGGTCGAGAGAGGTGGAATGACACTCAGCGAAATAGAGGTTTTCTTTTCTTAATTCATTAAAAAAAACCATAATAGGAAACAAATATATTAAATATCGTTAAAAAAAAATACAAACTATCATGAAATCAAGGCAAGTCACCATAAATACACATTTTTAGGGTTAATTTGTATATTATTTATTATTATATTAATATAATTTGTATTTTTAAATCTAAAAAAATTACCCTTAAATTTAGAAAAGTCTCTCACTTTTTAAGAGTCAAATAAATAATCGTAAAATAAAGAAATATCTTCCATCACGTTTATTTTATACAAGATCCCTTCTTTTTTCTCCGAGTGTAAAGAGTGGAAGAGAGCATCTATCTGCCTTCTTTTGCCGCCCACTTAATCTCTCTCTCTCGCTCTACCACTTGCTGCTGGCTCATTACGAAAATATTTGTAAGATGCCTGGCAGAGAGCGACAGCTGACCGATCAGCTGTTCCCATTAACTTCTTCGATCGCCACCCACCACCCCGCACACTAACTAACTCTCTCCCCCCCTTCCTCTCCCTCGCACACGTTGCTTCTTCAATGAATGAGTTTGCTCAGTTGCCGTATCTCGCCACAGGTGGCGCTGTGAATGGAGCCAATTAATGAATGGAATAAATAAGTAAAAAATAGATAGCGACTAAGTGTTTTGCTAATTAATTAACAAACGCCTTAAGTGTGGTGCCTAGAACGAGGGGTAGCTTAATTCGCAATTTGGGTGGGCTTGGGAAGGAGGCTTAGGGTAATTTTAGGTTGGTTTTGGGGTAGTTTCAGGAACTACAATGGAGTTATACAAAAATTAAATAATAATTATAATTAAACAATAATATTAATAATTAATAATAATAATAAAGTGTGAATATAAAAAGTAACCCTATTTTTTATAAAAACAATTATTCCATTTTTACAGGGTACTCTGGCAGTCGTTTCCGTGCCCTTTGAATAAGAGAATATTCTTAAATAAACGTTTAATTTCTTTTATTAATGCTTTTATTAATATTAATTTGTATAAAAATAAAAATGCTACAAAATTGAAAGGCGGTTTGAATCAAAAGGCTGTCAATAATCAAACGTACACTTAAAATAATTTTAATTTGTTATTTAAAATTATAAAAAAAAAATGTGAAAGAAAAATCATATATTTTAAAAATATAGTATAACGTACAAAAATTTATACAAAATTTAAAAAAAGTATTTATTAAAAGATTAAACAATTTGAAAATATATACTTTTTTTGCCACCAATTCTTTTATTTATTTTAAATGCTTTGCTAGTATAATAATTTTAGATATTGCTTAAAATATAATATAAGCTTAGTGGAATTTATCGTTATCCATTTTTCTATAGTTATAAATTTTTATAATAATCATATCATTCTCAGCTAAATTGTGCCTCGTCGCATACCAAAAGCATTCTATTTGCTGATCATTTAATTAGAGGCGGGCATAGACCTCAAATATATAGCATATATATATACATATATATCAAATGTATATATTATATATAGAATCCAAAGAGGCGCCAGATCGACCCTTGGGCACTGTCCCTGACCTTGTGGAGTGAACAAAAAATTATATATATATTTATATATGTATAATGGAAGCACTATTTTCAGACTGACTTGCAAAATCACATTTTAGGTCGGCCGACCATAAATACAAATAAAATACGGCCAGAACGTGAATGGATCAGGCGGCTATATGGGTTTATATATATTATATATATAGAATAAAGTATAATTTTAATAAATAATTCGACAGTTTTGCAAAAGAAAAGTTGCCAAAGGCATAAATTAAAGAAACACGGAGAAGCTAAATTAAAAAAGTGGAGATGTGAATATTAAAATCATTTGTTAATCTTTTAATAGTAAAATATTTAATAATACTTATTTTTAATTTATAAATTTAACTTATAGCAATAAGTTAAACATTTTGCTTTAATTTTGAAAACTTTAAAGAATTTTTAGTGATATTTTCATTCATAAAATAATAATAAACAATAACTTACAATGAAAAATAATTTAAATATTTTTTTAATTTAAGAAATTTGGTTTGGATTAGATAATATACATAAATATATATAATATATTTAAATTTTTAAAATATTTTATAATAATTTAAACAAGAACTAGTGCCTTTCCTCTTCCCAGTCTCCATGACTTTCGCTTTCGGACACCTTGCCTTCTCTTAACTCAGCCCAGACAGGTAGTAGTTCTGCCACATAAATATGTAAATTTATATATATATATATATATTATACTGCTGTATGATATCTATATATATAGGTGGAACTGACATGTTTGGCTTCTGCCTTGAAAAGAAAACTTGCAATTAAAACCGTTGTTGTTGCCCTTTCTTCGGCGCTTTGTTTATATTATTCTCTGGATTATTGTTATTAAATTGTTGGGCCAGCCCAATCCCCCCTGTATTTTTCTTGTTTTTCTTGGCGTTTTTTGTTTTGTTTTTGTCAAAACGTTAAACGTTTTTTAGTGACGCTCCAGTAAGTGCTTACAAATCCGGCAAGAAGCGGCGGTCTTAGTGGTTGTAATTACCCAGTGACAGCCAGTTCTTTGAGCTCTACCTGATTTTAGGGGCGGAAAGTTCGGGGAAAGTCACCAAAAGTAACAACAACAACAAAACCAAAAATATATAAAATAAAGTCAGAAAAAAAATATATATAAATATATATTTAATTGCAGAAGGTTTAGAAAGTGAAAGATCTGTAGCCGGTCTGGTGTTCCGGCATTGTCACCATATCCGAAACGGAAATCTCAATCTCTTAATTCATTTAGTACACTGCGCGTCATGGTTATCATAACGCTCTAAGAGAAGTAAATAAAATATAGTAAAATTTGTATGACTTGTGGTTAATGTTAGGTTAAGGTTTTCCTTCTTTAAAACTGAACAACGAGCTAGAATCAGTTGGGAATTACAAAGCAAAAACTGTAAAGAAAGATAATCGAAACTATTTAAAAAAAAAAAAAAAACCATCAAATTGTGATCACTAGACCCTGCTGACCACCTTCTCGGTTACCTCAGCTACTTCTACGGCCTGGACAAGTCCGACCTGTTGTTGGCGCCCACCTCCTGGTCGACAAATCCTCCCAAGAATGGCAACAAAGTGACGCTGCCTAAGTGGGACATACATGCCTCCACATACCGCACAACACATAGCACATAGTGGAAGCCACATCGGATGACCTGGCCTGGCCGAGTTACCTGCGCCTGTGCCCACCCGCCGCCACATGCGGTGCTATCCGATCACCCGATCTGCCATTAGGCAGAATCACTTGGAAGCACTCAAGCTCGCACAGCGGTGCACAGGGAGAAAAATCTGATTGATATAAACAAAAAATTTTGCCTAATTTCTAGGCTTCTTTCAGATTTTATTTATGCATTTTTTATGTGCAATTTCAAAGCCACTCAGGGGCAGTGATTAGATCGGCAATTTGGCATGCCTCGATAACTGTCGCAAGGCCAGTTAAGCGCCAGGTGGGTCTTGGTGCCCAGCAAGGGGAGAACGTTCGGTTCGACCTCTTGCCGAGAGTCAAGAGTTAAGAGTTAAGAGCACGGGGCAGGGAGCAGGGAGCAGGGAGGAGGTGGAGCTGAGCGTTACGGGCCAAAAGCCAAGCGGCCGAAACTGAAACTGAAGCAGACGGGGCTATGCTAGCCAAGACCCCGGAGTGGGGGCTTTCTCCGACTGGCAGAGCCAAGTAGCGACTGGGCCTTGTTTCATTTATTAACCAGACTCGCAGCCAAACGGTCGTCGAGAAGAGGAGACATCCCACAGAGGCACACAGACACAGACAGACCGAGAGAGCGAAAGAGAGCGACGAGATGGATACCCAAACGGGGACTCCCACTAAGCTCTGGCTGTGGCTCAGCATCATCTTGCTCTTCGGCGATCTTTCGGAGGCCATCGACTTTGGCTACCATCCCAGTGCCGAGGAGTTCGACAGCCTGCTGAGGGAGACCACCAAGCAGAGCACCTGGAGCCGGGATCTTCTCCAGCAGCAGCAGCAGCAGCATCAGCGGTTTGTCCATGACAATCGTGGCTTTGTGCCGCGCTACCAACACCAGACCTCCATACGCTTTCAGCCACCGGAGCTGGACTTTCAATTGTTCGACCAGGATCAAGATCAGCCCTCACAGCCGTATGTCTTTGAGTCCGTGGAGGAGGATGCCAGCTCCGTTGGGGATCAACTGCATGTGCAGAGCGAGCTGCTGGAGATCAAGGAGCCCAACAGGAGGCCCTCGCCTGGCAATAGTTCGTACTCCTCCGCCAGCACCAGCTTTCCCATCTACTTTACCCATCCCTCGACGGGCATAGTGTATGCCATCAGCCAGGTGGGAGCAGGGGAAGCAGGAGGATTGGGAGGACCTGGAGGATCTGGAGTCATTGCTGGCCAGAGCCGTAACGATAGCAATGCCATTGCCATATATGTGACCAAGGCCCAGTATGATGCCGACATGGAGAAGCTACGCCGGCGTTACGAACTACAGTGCCAGCAGCAGTCTGCTCCTCCAGGCACAGTGATATCCACCCTGAATCCTAGCCAGAATCAGCATCATCAACAGCAGCAGATGGGAGGAATCACCACCGCCAGGCCACAGATTATACGCCTGAAGAAGCCCAAGTACCCGCCGGCAAGGCCCAGCAATAAATTGCCCAAGCCCAGCCACCGGCCGCCACCTGTGATGGTCACCAGTGGGCCCATAGATCATGTAAGCGATCAGCTGCTGAAGCTGCCGCACAGGGGAGGCTCCACGATAGCCACCACAACAAGTACCAGCACCACCCGAAAGCCAAGCACGCGAAGGAAGCGTCGCAAGAAGAAGAAGCCCAGCAAGGATAAGGTGGCGAAGAGGCGACCCAGGCCAGGATATGGGGGTAATAACACCCGCAATCAGCCGGGACCATTGCCCATAATTCTGGGCAAGAGACCCAGTGGGAGCAGCACCACCACAAAGCCACCTCTACCGGCATATACACAACTGGAGAAGCCGCACATGCCGGTGGCCACCACCCAGCCAACGGGCAATGTCTTTAGTCAGCATTTTTATCGAACTGGAGAAGAGCCAGGAGAAAAAAGTGAAAAGGGGGAAGAATCAGGAGAAGAAGGGTCTAAAGAAGGGTCAAAAGAAGGGTCTACAAAAGGAGGTACAGGGGAGAACTCTAGCAGAAGACGTCGCTCTTTGGAGGATTTACATGAAGTAAAGGAAGGTCCCTCAAAGAACCAAGAAGATAAAGAAGATTCAAGAAGAAAAGAGAAGAATCTAGTGAATTCTACAAAAATAAATGGAGAAACCAAAAGACTACACTTCCCGAAGAATCTAAAAACTTGGAGAAAGGCTTTAAAGAGTACCCTAAGGAGAGAAGAAACCTCCCCGAAACCTTTCCAAGCTAGGACCCACCGCCGACAACGTCGTGCCCTCCAAGAAAACTCGCCAGAAACTGGGATACAGAATCCCAAAAAGTCCCTGGGACCACCAAGAGAAGTCTCCGCCCGCAGGGTGAGCACGCCGCCCAGAAGCACTCCCCGCCGGCGATCCAAAGGCAGCAGTTCCAAGCCCAAAACCAAGCAACCACCACAAACCCCGGCGCCCAAGGACAAAGGTAAAACTGATGTAGCCCATATGTTGCCCACGGCCATCCATTTGGCCCACTGGAACCACACCCGCAAGGAGCACGAAACACAAAAGACGCCAAGTAATCCCATTTCCCTTAAGAAAAACCAAACGGAAAGGATAATCCCACCAAAATTGAAAAAGAAAACAAAGAGCAAGGAGCACAAACGTGGCAGACCCGAGGGCTCCAGTTTTCCAGATCTGTTCGAGCTCATGGCCGACGATGACGACGACTATGATGAGGATGGTAAGGAAGACCAGGACGAAGACGATGAGGACTACTTCTATGGTTCGTTTGGAGGAAATCAAGCAAAACGGCGACACACTGGCCAGCAAAGCGACCAAAAGGAGGACAGCAGCTCCGCGGAGGAGGGTGCAGATTTTGGTGCCATGGAGGAGGAGGTGACCACATCACCAACAGCAACAACCAGCAGCGAGGAGGAGGCGGAATCGGAGGCCACCTCCAGCACCAAGAATTCCATGGCCAAGAAAAAGATACGCATCCGGCGGCGTCCCGTGGACACGGAGGAGGATTACGATGACGATGACGAGGACTCGGGCATAGGTGGCTTCTTTCGCATGCTATTCTATCCCGTCCAGGTGGCCATGTCCCGTTTAATGGATGGCTTTGGCAGTCCCGAGGAGGACGAGGACAAGGAGCAGCCGCCAGGACCCACGATATCCAAGTATCCCAGCTACACGCTCTACCACAATGCCCACAGCAATGAGGCCTACGCAGAGCCGGAGGAGCAGGAGGAGGCCGAGGAGGAGGAGGAGTCCTCTTCGCTGGGCAGCTGGTTTAGCTCCTGGTTTGGCCTGCAGCGCAGAACCAAGAAGATTGGCAGTATAACCACCACCACAGTGGTGCCACTGCCGACGCCAGCGAAGGAGCCACCCGGCTGGCTGGAGTCTTGGTTTGGTTTTGGCAAGACCACAGCCACCCCAGAGGCGGAGGCGGAGGAGGAGGAGGATGATTATGATAGTGAGTAGAAAGACTGAGGGGATTAACTTTAAGTAGTTGTAGCTTTCAAATTCTAATTAGAATACATTATTTGGATTTTTTGAAGAAGTAATCACGCTTGACTTGATCTTAGACATCAAAATATACACCTAACGATGATCTGGCAATTTCTTTCAAGCCAAGAAATTAATATTATTATTGTTATTAGCCAAGTAATGGCTCTGCTTGAAAGCAATTAAAAGAAAACTTGGCACTCGAGTGATCAAGTTAATGGGGAGATTGGCTGAATGAGCAGAGAAATACCCATAGGCTAAACTCTATATACGAAAAGTGGGAAACCAGAACCAGAACCAGAACCTCTGGCTCTGGCTTCTCCATTTCCCTTCACGCTTTCTGCACAGATCTGCCTCCTCCACCTCCCACTAATCCCAGGTGACTTTCCTTTTCCCAGAATGGTTTGCCAGCTGGTTCGATTCTCGGCCCAAACGAAAGGTCAGACGGCGTTCCACCACTTCCACCTCGACTACGTCAACCACAACGACCAGTCCAGCAGCAGCAGCAGCAGGAGCAGCCCAGGTGCCCATCCTGACCATTGTGGATCCGCTGCGTAATCCCCAGAACTGGATTGGCATACTGGCCCATCACATAGTGAACTCCACGGCCACCACTACCAGTAATCCGCTGCTCCAGGCCCTAGCCACACGCATGACCAGCACCAGGGGCACCACTAGCACCACCACCAGTACGACCACCTCGAGGCCGGAGGTTCCCCGTCGCATCAACTATGACAAGTACCAGATATGGCGACTAAAGCCCCAGGATGAGACACAGGTGCGAGCTCTGGAGGATTTCAAAAAGGCCGAGGATGGGGTGAAGATGCAGTGGCTCAAGGGACCAAGTCTTAGGTGGGTTATTCTACTCTTAATTTATATTTTAAAAATCTTAGAATATATATTTTTAAGGGGACTCACCGATGTCCTTGTGCCGCCCAAGATGCTGGTCGATTTCCAGGGCACTTTGAACTACGAGGGGATTGCCCATGAGGTGCTCATTTTTGACGTAGGCAAGGCCATAGCCTATGAGCGTTCCAAGGAGGATTATTTGCACACCACTCGCCCCTCCAAGCAGCAGCTATTGCGTGCCACAATACCACCGCCCATGACCTGGAATCGGTATCACAATCACGACGAGATTGTCAAGTATTTGGAGACGGTGCGCATGCGTCATCCGCAGCTGGTGGAGCTCATACACATTGGTCGCTCCTACGAGGGTCGTCCCCTGATTGTGGTCAAGATCGAGTCCAAGCAGGGTAGCAGCTCCCTGGCCGGAAATAGCGATGGCCAACCAGTGGCAGCCAAGCGGCCCAAGCGGAAGCACAAGGCCGGTCAGGCAAATGCCGTGTTTGTGGAGGCGGGAGCCCAGGGATTGGCTTGGATAGGACCCGCCACGGCCACCTGGATGATAGCCGAGCTGCTCAGGCTGATGAAGACCAACAGTGAGTGTTGAAAATGACAAATCCTGTGAATTTTCTTTCCCTTTAATTTTTTTTTTAAGTAAATTTATAAAAATATATTTACCAAAAACCCCCACAGAAAGCACCGATGAAGTGGAGTTTATACGGAACACCACCTGGTATGTGATGCCTGTTCTAAATCCCGATGGCTATGCCTATAGCCATGAGTACGATCGCTTCTGGAAAAAGTCACGTTCGCAACACCAGGCACCCGCGCCCAGTGGCCTCCTCGACTCGGCCATGACTTGGCTCCAGCAGAAACGGGGAACGGACAAGGTCTGCTATGGTGTGGATCTGGATAGGAATTGGCTCTATCAGTGGGGCAAGCGTGGCAGCTCCAAGGCGCCCTGCAATGAGTTCTTTGCGGGACCCACGCCCTTCTCCGAGCCGGAAACCAAGGCGGTTTCCGAATTTCTCATGGACTATCGGACGCAGATCAAGGTAAAACCGGGAAATGGTTACCAAAAAAGGCTTTAAATATCAAGTATTTCCCTTCCCTTAGTTGTACATATCCCTGCAGGCCTATGGCCAGGTCATATCCTATCCTGTGAAAGCCAACTCCACGTTTAATTCGGAGCGTCTGGATGATTTCCTGGACGTGGCCATGGTGGGCACCGATGGACTGCGCAAGAAGGGCAGCAAGTCGCGCTATAAGGTTGATGCCTCCAACGATCTAATAGAGCAGCGATCGGGTGCGTACTTTATATATGTTTTTATATTTTATATATATTTTTTTTAAGTTTTCAATTTTTAAATTTTGGAATATTACAATTTTTAAATTTTTAATATTTAAATTTTTCAAATTTTTGAATATTTGAATTTCAGATTTTTTGGATTTCCGGATTTTTTGAATTTTTAAATATTTAAATTTCTGAATTTTAAAATGTTTAAATTTTTATAAATAATTTGAAATTTGAAAATTTTTGAATTTCAAAATTCTTGAACTTTTAAGTTTTTAGATTTTTGAATTTTTAAAATTTTAATTTTTTGACTTTTTTTATATTATTATGATTTTATATTTTATGTTTTTCAATGTCAATTTTTCAAATTTCTCAATTTTTAATTTTTTCAATATTTGAATATTTTAATTTTTAAAATTTTCAGTTTTAAAATTTTTATATTATTATAATTTTATATTTTTGAATTTGTATATTTTGATATTTTTATTTTTTTAATTTTTATATTTTTATTTTTTAATATTTTTATTTTTTTTAATTTTTATATTTATATTTTTTAATTGTTTTATATTTTTATAATTCTTATATTGTCATATTTTTATATTTTTGTTTCAATACTTTTATATTATTTTAAATTAAATATTTTATTTTACAGGCTGTGCGGATGCCTTTGCCGCCTACGAGATTGGCATACCCTTCAGCTACACCCTCCAGCTGGCGGACAATGGGGTCCATGGCTACCTGCTGCCCAGCAGCGCCATCGAGCCCACGGCTCGGGATGCCTTTGAGATCATCAGCGGCATGATGGACTACATTTAGGCTGGAGGATGGATGGGCAGGGATTCGGGTTGGGTGCTTAGTTCCTTTTCTTTTTCCAGTGCATTCCGGAGATCACAATTTGACATTTTCGGAATGCACTCCCCAAACTTGTATTTTTTTTACCATATATTCCAAATTTGTTGTTTATATCAAATGTAAGTGTATTTTTTTTTTATGAACATTTTAACTTGAATTTTGAGATTTCTACGATTGTTAATACTATATTTTTTTTTTTGTTAGCTTTAATTCTATTTATAATAAATAGTAAATACTTAAAGAGAGAGCATTAAATTGCTTCGGTTTTCGTATAGCTTTTGTTTTGCATGGATGCCATGTGGTGTTATATTCTATATATTTAGGGTTCTTTTTTGGTATTTAAACTAGTTTTTAGTTATATTATTATAACGAAAAGTATAATATGTACTAAGAACTTGGTTTTTCATATGATTTTCAACCCACAGCTGTTGATTTTCACATACTAAACATACGATTTATCGCTCTAGATAAACTACAATTTAGCTACAACTACAAAACGAACAGGATTTCAGTTGAGAGTATAAATAATCTTAATTTAACCTCCGAAATCAGTTTATCCTTCGATATTAATACAATTCAAACTAAATTCGACACAATATTCACAATTAAATCAAAGTTTTCCTTTCAAGTCTCCTGACATCTCTCTCTGGCCTTGCTTTTAAATAAATAATTTTGATTATACATTATCAAAAGCTACATTATCATAGCTACAGCTTAGTGTTAAGCCTAATTCTGAGGTAAAGGAACTGGTTAAGCAAGTACCTCTGCTAGTCGCATCCCTGCGAGACCGAAATCCGGCCCGCCAACTGCGAGAAAATCGTGTGGCATTCATTGCCGCAGAAGTAGAGACCGATGAGCAGCTTGAACTGGGCCGGTGTCAGGGGATACGAGTCCTGGGACATCACAACGATCGTGTCCAGGGCTTCGCCTTGCCCCCGCTGCTCCATGGTGGCCGCCACCTGCTCCTTGTAGTTGACAAAGGCCGCCGCGCATTTGGCAATATGACGCACCATTTGATCCGTGGAGCACTGCTGCATTACCGGGCGCTGTATGGCCTCCAGGATGAGCGAATGCAAATCAAAGACAATCAGATTTGGCGCTGAGATATCCGCACTTATGTTTTCCTGCAAGTCCAATAGGCGGCAGGGCGCGCTCTCAATGTCTACCAAATGCAGAATTTTCAGACATTTGCTGAAGCTTCTGGTGCTGCTGCCCTTGCGCTTGGTGATCAGCAAAACGCGATTGTCGTTTAGCGCGCAGCGTTCGCATAGCTGGGAAAATGCCGAGTAATAAGAAGAAGAACGAGGGGAAAACTCTTGGCCAGCCGGCTTTCTCACCTTCACCAAGCCCTGGGCGTAGTCTTCGTTGGCGGCCAGGTAAATGTAGTTGCTAATGCAGTTGCCCAGAGACGTGCTCATCCCTGGCAGAGAAGGATATTTCGAAATTTGCAACGAAAAACAAAACAAAATCAAAAGTTAAGAAATGCGAATGCCAGTGTGACCGCAGTCAGGAAGTCGAAAAAAGATACGGTTGCCAGGGAGGACCATACATTTCGATTATTTAAGAATTTCAATTTAAACAAGAATCATATCGTTTTAATTTAAATGGTTTAAAATAAGCTATAATATACAAATGTCCACAAAGGTGAAAATAAATAATTAACTTTATTCTTAAAATTACATCGTGGTGAATATAGGTCGATCGATATCGATAGGTGTTTATGACTGCCAAGGCTGCCAACTTGCTAAAATGGGACTTAAATAATAATTATTAATATTATAAAATTAATTAATTATAAATGTTAAACGGAAATTTTCAGGGAACGACCTAAGTTACTACCCAAAAATTAACCTTGAAGGACTCATTTCCGATCCTATATATTATATATATTCTTGATCAGAATTACCAGCAGAATCGATCTAGACATGTCTGGAAGAAAATTAAAAATTTTATTTTTTTTTTTAATTTTATATTTAATTTTAATGTTTAAGGAGGTGAACAAAAATCGAAAAAAATTTCGTTTGCTAAATTTGTAAACTTTATATGCAGACTTCTTAACCTTAAAAAAACTAAATCAGAACAGCTTTCCGAATTGAATTTAATGCATTTTTGGCTTTGTTATTGGATTTTTAAGCCCAAAAATTATCATAAAAAATTATGAATAAGTATTTAAAATTGAATACACTTTTATTAACCTTTAAAATGTTTGGCCAGGTTGGCAGGCCCGCCTTATAAAGTGACCATTTCACAATCCGTCCAACGCCTAGCCATAAATGTTCCAAAAATTACCACAAAATGCAGCGACACCTAGCGCTCACCACGCCAAACAACAACAATCGTCATATCGCCGGCCTTGTCGAACGCCCGTAGCACCAGCGCCGCGTGCGAGACGGCGATAGCATCATAAGATGGGCGAGCGGGATAGCAGATCAAACCGATGGCTGTCAAACTCAACACAGCCGTGCCGACGAACAGACCGCACAAAGCGTAATGTAAAAGAATTGAAAAAACTCATCAAGTATAGAGGCCAAAAAGCAAACGGAGCAGTCGGGGATAAATTAATAAATTCGTTCGATGCGAAACAACTAAATGCGGCGTTTACAGCGCAGTGGATGCGAACGGCTAACGAATTGCGGTAAGCACAGAGAAAAGCAAAAAGGCAGCCAAGAAAAATACGAACGAAGCGAAACGCACACAAACAGACGCACCACACACACACTCTCATAGGAGCGCCCACATTCTGAGGCCGAGAAGTGAAAATTGAAAGCGGCGTTTTGAAAGAATTACCCATTTCCCGGAAGACCGAAGGCGAAAGGCTAAGAAGCTAATTAAAGATAGCCTGCATGTTTGCACATTTTCTAGGAGGCAACGAAAAGAGCCGATAAAAAGATCCACACACATACAACCAAGTGAGAGCCTCCCATACAGGCGAGCCACTCACACACCGTAAACTCTGACACACACACACACACACATACCACACAAACACACACACAAGCGTGCGTGCCTTGGCAGGTGAGAAGAAGAGGAAGGAGCAGGAAGAGGAGCCCCAAAAGGAGGCGCCAACGGAAACCAAATTGGATAAATTGAGGAAAAGCAGCGCAAAAAGGCGAGAGGAAGCTGCAACAGAGCACATCAGGAGGAGCAGCAGCAGCAGCACCAGCGAGAAGCCAGCAAATCCACGAACAACAACAGAAGCGGCAGCGTATTTGGCGAAAATCTTGCATTGATGGTAATGCATGCTAGAAAACCGCAGCGTATGAACGATGGGTACGGAATGAACATTCATATTTATATATATATATATTTGATAAATCGTAGGGTCGTAAAATAACAACACTGGGGCGGCACACACACCCATAATTGAATATTTTTTGTTTACGTTCTGCTGCTGCCTTGCACTCTCTCTCTCTCTCTCTCTTACTCGCTCCCTCTCTTTCTAACTCGTAGTGCCAGTGACCTGGCCGCGTTTCCTCTACGAATTTTCCGAAATTTAAACAATTCAGTTAACCGATTTCCTTGCAATTAATTTGCTTAAACTTTGTGCCAATGAATTATGTTCCGTTTTCTGTCCTTCATTCTCGCGTTATTCGTGTTTTGGGTATCCACCACACAGGCTAGTGCCTTCTTGCTCGCACGCGCTCAGCTGTGGCTGAATGCAAAAAAAAAAAAGGAGAAAAAAAAACCATTACCTTTTGCCGTTTCTATTTTCCTATTTTTACGAAATTCATTTTCCACATTTTCCTTCGCTCGCATTTTGTTTATTCTAGTTTTTAGCCGGCTTTAGATTGTTTTCTGCCTGCAAAATAAAATAAACACAATCAACAAATCGATGCCGGCGCACTGATAAGGTTTTATTATTGATAAATAAAAAAAACTCACATATTAAAGTTTGCAGTGATTTTTTTGTAGCTTCCCTGACCCCATCCAAGCATACAGGCTTGAAATATGTACGGCTTCACAGCTTCTTTAAGAGGAATATACATAAATTCCAAATTAAACACAATGTTCAACTTGAATTTTGATGTTTTAGAGGCTTAAGAGTTGTTTCTTGAACATTTACTTTTAAAGTTTAAGAGGTTTTTGGTATATCATCAAAAATTGTGTACTAAAACCCATAAGAAATAAGTCAGCTTTGATTGGTTTATTATGTATTTCTGATAAAATTAGGACAAAGCTTTAAATACTTATAAACAGGGAAGACGTATAAGAAAGTGGTCTCCAAATAAGAAACCTCTCTAGCTTATATAGCCACTGAAATGGAGGTATTAATACATATATTTTTGCCATATATTCCATATATTTCTAAAGATTGTTAAGCTAGGCAGCAGCAGAATAACAATTAACAACTTAATGTAATTTAAATTTAAATTTTGCCTATTGAAAGCTAATTTATATTTATTTCTTCTACAATATTCCAGGTACTTTGAGAAGCATACCAGCCACACATCCTACCAGGTAAGCAGGCGCCACTCAAAATCTCCCCTTCCATTGAGAAAACTTAATCACATCTTAATTGTGTGTATGCCAGTCTGTCAGTTAGTGAATATACCATTTATTTCGTTCTGTAGTTGGTAGTTAGTGCTACTTGAAGCCAATGCAAATTGTAGATTCTATAACTTATATGAATTTAATTTCTTCACAAGTATCTTGGGATATATATCTTGGGATCATAAATCGTAACTCTGTAGTTTGGATTTTTGGTTTTCTTTATTGGTATTCAATCGCTGTATTTGTTGTGCATCCCAAAAATTCCACCTAATTGTCCCATTATCCATTAACCATTTTTGAACTGACCAAATCAAACGTTTCATTTGTTAACCCATTGAAAACGCGGCATTGCAGCCTATGAACTGATCTTAAATTGAGAATCGAATCTATATATACGCAGAGATATATTTTAAGAAAGCAAACTGGAAAAACCATAAATAATGCCATAACAAGTATTTGATGTAAAAGTGTAAACAAAAAATAGTAATTCTAATAGAAAACGGAACTATTTAAATATAAATCCTAAACGAAACAGCACAAAAACGCTTTGAAATTGCCATTAATCAAACATAAACAACATTAAAAATAAAAAAAAACCCTGTTTAAGCGCTGCCTAAATAAATTTAATCAAACTTTACTAGCCTTACAAAACGACGTAGTAAACAATTAAAAGAAATTATACACGATATGCTAAACTAAATAACCAACTAAATAAATAGAGAGCCGTAACAAATTTCTAAATAAATTAACGAAAATATCAACGATAAACAAGGAGAACAACACAAATGTGCCTCAGAAAAAAAGACTAGCAACCACAATCAATTAAGCCAAAAACCAAAAAAACCAAAGCTAAACACAATATAAACAAATACTAAAAGCAAAAAGGACGACCAAAGTTATTCAAATTAATTAATTAACAAAATAAAATCATCTATGAGGAGCAACAACAAGCACAAAAACCACAACATGGCTGTTGACTTGTCTCTTTCAACAACAACAATTGCCAATTGCAATAGCAACATTAGCAGCAGCAGCAGTAACAACAACAACAACAGCAGCAGTATTAATAACAACAATATTAACAATAATAATAATAGCAACAACAATAACAATAGCAAAAGTGCAGCAGCAGCGACCTCAACGTCGTCGTCGTCAGCTGTGGGCCTCTGTCGCCTAGAAGTAAGTAAATAAATTAAACTAAATTTAAAGTTAAAAAAAAAAAGTGCAACAAAATATAATAGAAAACAAACCAGAAAGAAAATGCAACAAAAAACCAACGATAAAGCAATATAAAAGTGAAACTTTAACAATAATTCAAGCTAAAAAGGACAACAAAAATAGACATCCAGCCAGAAGAAGCTGAAACAAAATGAAATCTATATACATACAGTTTTTTTTATAATTTATAATAACAAACAAACGGCATCAAAATTTGTTTATAATTTACAAGTGAAATTTGGCTTAAACAAATGAAAAACAATTAAAACTTGGTTATATTTTATAAAAGAAAATGGCAACATTTCAATTATATTTAATTTATATTTATATTACAACAAAATACTACACAAACACACACCAAATACGCGACATATTTCAAAATTCTGCGATTATAGTTACATATTTTAATTTGAAATTAAATATCATCTGAATTTCATTTCATTGGCAATAATCACAAGCGAGTACATTGGCAAAAGTAGCTGGCATTTAATTATAATTATTATTTCCCTATTACGTAGATTTAGTTCAACTAACTAACTAACTAACCCTGCCCCCATTCAAAAAGACAAAACAATTGAAATAACCAGAAAAAAGTGGTAACTAAACTGAAACTAAAATCAAGCCCAATTGTGAACTAACACAGTGAATTTTGTATTTTTCAAGAAATCTGTGGCAGAGATTTTAGATAAAAGTTCATTTAGGTTTAAAAAATATATAGCAATATATATATTTAGATTTAAAAAGTTTTAAAACTTAAATTTAAATGTTAGGTTCCATTATTTAATAGTAAAAAATAAGAATTTTTGAAAAAATTACAATAGAATACCTGTTTGGTAAAGGATATTTGTTTAAAATTTTAACAATTATTTTTAATAAATTAAAAAAATCTTGAAATTAATGCATTTTTAATGTTTTTTTTTTTTAATTTGCGTGTCAACGATGTGTAGTTTTAAACTTGTTAGCACTTTAAAAGGGTTATACTAGTCTTTAAAATAATAATTAATAATTATTAAATAAATATTCCTTAATTATAATAATTAAAATATATTTCTTATGAAGGATTTAAAGTAGTTAGAGCTCTAGATTCATCTCAGACAATGTAAAGTTTTCTTCTTGTGAGGTTTGGAGCTTATAAAAAAATATAAATTAAATTATTAATTAAAACACAAAAATGTAAAATAAATAAGATCCTAAAAAAAGCTCCAAATGAAGTGTTCTTTTTGTTTTTATAATTCATAGTTTCCTATAGTTTTTCTCCTTATTAACCTTGTTTCTTTTAGGAGCATTTTACATTTTACATTCAAGAAAAACCATCTTATCTCTAGCCTCTGCCACATTTCTCGAAATCTCTAAAACCATCTAAAAATTGTACCTTGTGTAGCACTGTAATTAATTTTGGGGCAAACAGAAAAAATAGTTACATAAAGGAAAAAAAAAAAGAAAGAAATAAACTAAACCGACTAAAAACTGTGTGCGCTTCTATATATATTTACCCGTGCAGAGCTCAAAGTACAGCAGTTCAAAGCGCGACTATGAACGCGATCGTTCCTCCAATTATCGCGATCGCGACCTGTCGCCGGGCGCTGGCGGTGGCGGAGGTGGCGGTGGCGGCGGCGGCGGTGGAAGCAGCAGCGGCGGTGGCGGTAGCAGCGGCAATGGCGGCGGCGGACCATTGAATAATGGCAACAGCTATCGCTCCCAGTCGCCGGACATTGATTCGCCTTCGTCACGTTCCCACGATATACGCGATCGCAGTGATCATCGTGGCGGCGGCGGGGGCGGGGGCGGCGGCAGTGGGCGTGGCGGGAGCGGTGAGCGATACAGCTTTATGCAGAAGATGCGCGACAGAGATCGTGATGTTTACAAGAAGGATAAATATTCAGGTGAGTAAAAAAAAGAGGATATCTAAGGATATTCCCAGAAAATAATAATATTTTCACCCTTAGATAAACGAGATCGGCGTGGCAATGATCGGGACTCGGAGTCATCGTATCGCACCAACCATGACAGGGATCGACGTGGAGGCGGCGGCGGCGGAGGAGGCGGTGGTGGTAGCGGTGCAGGCGGAACCAGCGGCGGAGGCAGTGGCAAACTCTGCTCCTCGCGGGAGAACGACAAGCGGTCGGGTTCGGACGATCGCGATCGGGAGCGAGATCGTGATATGCGTGATATGCGCGACAAGCGGGATCGCAATTCGGATCGCGACAGGGACTTGTACAAGAAGGACAAGTATGCAGGTGAGTTTTTAAAGAGTTTATAATATATATACATTTTTTTTTGTATTATATATTTTTTTTGTGTATTAAATTTAATTATATATAAAATTATTATTACTATTTTTATTTTTATTGGTATTATTTTTTTTTAAATATTATTATTTGTACTATTTACTATGCATTACTTTTATTATTTTTTTTGTTTTACTTTATTTTCATTAGTTTTATTATTACCATTATTTTTGTTATTTTATTATAATTTTTTAAAATTTTATTTGCATTATTTTTTTTTATTATATTATTATTGTTCCTTTTTATTATTTTTTATATATTAATTTTTACCATTATATTTATTTTTGTTATTTTATTATATATTTTTTGCATTATTTTTTTTAATTATATTATTATTATTCCCTTTTTTTTTCATATTTTCTATATTATTTTATTATATTATTTTTTGTATTATATTATTATTATTCCTTTTTATTATTTTTATTATATTTTATATTTTAATTTTTACCATTATATTAATTATTATTATTTTATTATATTTTTTTTACATTATTTTTTTTTTTATTATATTATTATTATTCCTTTTTATTATTTTTTATATATTAATTTTTACCATTATATTTATTATTATTATTTTAGTATTTTTTTTGCTTCGTTTTTTGTTTTATATTAGTTATAATTATAATTATTATTATTATAATTCCTGTTTTTTTATAATTATTAATATTATTTTGATAAACTTTCAGATAAACGCAGCGAACGCAGCGATCGTGGCGAGCGAACCGCCCGGTATGGCGACTGGAGTGAGCATGTAAGCTCATCGGGTGAGTAGCCGCCAGCCTCAGGCATCCAATTCGGAGCATTTAATAATTTAATATAACTTTTCCTTCAGGGAAAATGTATTATTACAACTGCAAGACGGAAATCTCCCAGTGGGAGAAGCCAAAGGAATGGGTGGACAGAGAAAGGTGAGTTTGGAAAGGGGATTTCCTGCAAGGAGATTCATTTCTAATCCAATCTAATCTAATCTTCTGCAGGAATATGCCGCGTGATCAGCACCGTGAGAAGGAATATCGCGACAAGGATCGCGATCGGGATCGTGAAGATCGCTTCTCCAGATCGAGTAAGTATCATATAACTTTTAAAATCTCTAGAAAGTACTTATAATTATATTCTACTTGCTTATAGCATACAAACATTCCAATTCTTCGCGCGACAATTCACGACTGAGATGGAATTATGAAAACGATGGCGGACCGCCCAGCCATCGAAGGCGTTTGGATGGTAAGAAAAGAAACTAAAAACTAATAAATCAATTAAAACATAGATTATAATGTATTTATACCTTTCCCCCCAGGTCGACACAATGACAATGCTGACATGGACATAAGCGGCGACTCCACGCCCACCTCGGAGGCCAGCTATTCGCTTAGCGGTACGCCCACCACTCATGGTGGCGGTGGCAACAGCAGTGATCAGCCAATGGGCAATGCCCTGCCACGTCTGGCCTCTCATCCAAATGCAAGCTCCTCCTCCTCTGCCTCGGGCGTGACAGCGGGCGGTGGTGCATTGGGAGCAGCAGCTGCAGCGGCGGCGGCGGCGGCGGCACTTCACTATGCAGGCGGAGCGGGTCCAGTGACGGGGGCCACAATGCTGCCCACCAGTGGACTCTCATCGTCCGTGAATAGCAACAACAATGCTGGCGGCAGTGGCAGCAATAGCAGCAGCAACAATGCCAACAGCAGCAGCAGCAGCAGCAACAACAACAGTAGCAGCAGCAGTGGCCTCCTGAGGAACTCTGTTGTTGGCCACATTGGCTCCACCTCTGGAGTAAGTGTCCCCAGGAAGAGATCACTTTCTGCTTTTATACTAAATTTTCTTTATTTATAGACAACTGTGCCCACGCTGCAGGATCCGCACCAGCATCAACATCATCTTAACTCGAATGCTCCACTGCCGCCAGGGGCCAAGGGCAAGGATCAGTCACTAATCTTGATGCGCCAGAAGATGCATCTGGGCCTGGGTGTTCTCGATCATCATGGAGTGAACTCTGGCGGAGGCAGTGCATCGGCGGGGGCAGAATCAACGGTTAATCATGCCTACAATTCTGTTAATAATTCGGTCTCCGGCAGCAGTCTAAGCAGCTTACGGTAAGTTCTTCACCATTTACCATTAAAACATTTAAAAAAACGTTTCCTTGCAGGGACAACAGCCTTAATTCACCGCTGTACATGTCCCACTCGCACCACAGCCTCTCGCCGTCGCTCAGCAGCTACACCAAGAGCCCCATACCCACGATTGTGGGTCACACGAACAATGTGAACGTGAGCGGCGGCGGCGGCGGCAATGCCTACACCTGCAGTGCACCCTTTGGCCTCAAGGCCAGCAGCCTGGACGTGGCCTCCGCCTCGCCAGCCACATCGAACAGCAGCCAAAGCCATGTGCCCGGCTTGGGGGCCGTCAGCGGCATCAGTGTGATCACGTCGATGGGCAGCAACAGTGTGGTGGCCTCGACATCGGGCGAGGGGCCGCCCACGCCCACCTTAGAGCTGGAGGGTGCTGCGGCCTTGGAGCTGCAGCAGCAGCAACAGTTGGCCGCCGCTGTGGCAGCAGCAGCCGCGGCAGCAGCAGCAGCAGCGGCAGCGAGTGCCCAACAGCAGGCGCAGCAGCAGCAGCAGCAGCGCAAATGTAAGTCTAGCCAAGGATTTCCAGAATTCTATTTGTTATTGATTGATTTTTATGCAGTGGATGGCACCTCATCGGCCACGCTAAGCTCGCTGCAGAGCTGTGTGGGCTCCTCAGTGCAGTCGGCCAATCTACGTGGACCGGAGATATCGCCCAAGCTGGCGAAATACTTTCGCGCCGATCTTATTGCGCACGTGACCAACTGGCATGCGGAGGTGCTAGAGCGTCAGGTAAGCTGGAAAATCCCTGGGAAATCCGCAGTCACTAATTGTGTAAATCTTTCGAAGGCGCAGAAGTGTTGCGAGGACACGCATCTGTTTGGCGACATTACCTGCACGCGAATCTGTGCGGAACTGAAATGCGCACGTAGCCTGGTGCGCAGCACAGAGATTTGTGCCACACTGCAGGAACAAAAGTGAGTGGGAAAATCAATTGAAATTCAAGTTTAAATTATATATATTTACTTGATTCCTTGCAGAATCATGTATTTACGCCAGCAGATACGACGCATTGAGGAGTCGAAGACTCAGAACGCGTTCATGTCGGATGATACTTAGGATCAGGAGCAGGTTAGGCTGCGCGTCCATCGCAAGCTGTCGGTTAGGCTCAAAAAGAGCTACTTTTGGCGCAGCTGATGATGATTGCGATGATTGGATTGGATTGGTGCATTGTGTGCCTTTGTTTTCGTTCATCGGCAAATGATGAATGATTTACTGGCGGTGGCAATACCAAAACACACACATAACTACACACACAATGACTGAGAAAATGGCGTGCATCCTGCTCCTTACACCTAGACACCTGCTGTTTTCTCCCCCTGAAAGCCGCATTATGCATTACTTGTGTGTGTGTTCGGATCGAGTCTGAATCTCCCTCACAAATACATAGTATATATATATGGATAGTGGCAGTATATATATATATATATATAGACGATTGTTGAGCGGACACAAGACAAACCAGGACGAGACAAACAAGCAACTCCAACACTTCAACATAATTTATAATTAGCCAAGCGTAAATTAAAAACCAGAATAATCTTAAATAGCAACCACAACAACAACTCCGAGCAGGAAATTGCAAGAAATGGGAATTAGAAGCCGACAAAACACCTAACAAGAAGCAATATTATGTCTAAAAAAAAAGCCTCAAAACGAAAGCGAAGCGAAATAGAATGCAAAACAAAGGAAAACCCATAAAAATCAACAACAACACACCAACAAGTCAACATAGTATACTCAGCTACAAATATATACAAATTATACAGATATATATATATATATATCTAATTATAAATATATAGTATATATACATCAATTAGAGTATATAAAAGAATTTGTATATTTACAACCAACAACAAGAAACAACAACAACACTACAACAACAGCTACAACAAGAAGAAACATGTGAGTAGGAACGAAGAATCATGATGATAAAATGATTATTACACGAGGACAACAACCAAAATGCGAGTCAAAGTCGAACCGAACCGGAAACGGAAATGCAACAAAAACCCGAAAGAGGAAGGCAGTCGACATTTAGCTATACAAAAAAAAAAAAAAGAAACAAACATCGCATCTGCAATATTTATTTCCATTTAAAACAAAACAACAACAAAAAGCGCATACATTTTGCATTGAAATGTTTGCCCATTTTTTGTTACTCGTTTTGTTTCCGCTTTCGTTTTCGTTTTGTTGTTTTGTTTGGAATTACACGCAAGAACATGTCTACATTCGGAGAGGGGGAAATTTGCTAAACAAACAACAAATTACACATAAAAACATACAACTTTAAGCTAACATGAAGGGAAAAACCGTAGTTAAAAAAAAAAAACAGAAAATAAAATTGTATTTATATTAATTTTAATTTTTTTGCGAAGCTTCAAATTGCAACCAATTTTTTTATGTACCATTTACAATTACGTCTTACAAGGTATATATACATATATATATGCTATATATATATGCTATATACTACATATATATAATTTATTTGGAAAACGCAAACACTTGTTTGTTTGTTATTTAAGCAGGAAACACACAAAATGGAATGGCGGAGGCATCAGTTGAAAGTTATTAGGATCGAGAGAGGGGAGGGGAGCGGAGGGGAGGGGGGAAAACCAGAGGGAACTAACAGATACACACATACACACGCGTTATGCATGTGTAATTTTTGAGTTTTATTTTATTTTTTTTTTTTGTAATCTTAACTTGTCTAAAGGAAACATCAAACAAAACATAAAATTTAAAAAATAGAAACAAAAAGAAAGCAAAACAACAGTTTAATAATGATAATGCTAATAACTATTGTAGATATATACATATAAATAATATATATAATAAATATATTAGCTAAGCGTCGAAACAACAAAAAAACAAAAACAACCAACCGAAAAATAGAAACTTTTATTATGAATTAATTAAAAAATACAACAACAAAAGTATGGTTTTTCTTTTAATGGCAATCGGGGGTGTAACTAAATGTAATTAAATATATTTAATTATGTTTAAAAAGTTAAAAAAAAATTTAATAAATTTTCTAATATTTAAGTTAATTATTAGTTCCACTTCAGGAACAATTTGGGTTAAACTTTTTTAGTAATTATGTTTTTTTTTATTAATTTTATTGTTTTTGTATTTTTTTTTATTTTTTTTATATTTTTATTTATTCGTTTTGTATTTTTTTTTTTCATTTCATTTATTCGTTTTTTATTTTATTTATTCGTTTTTTATTTTATTTATTCGTTATTTATTTTATATTACTTTATTTATTTTTGTTTTTATTTTATTTATTCGTTATTTATTTTATATTTAGACTTTCCCTTTGTTTCAAATTATTTAAACAATTTAAAAAAAATTCAAACTGTAAATAACGGTTACTTTCTACGAAAGCTCTTACTGTCTTTCTCTCCAATCTTTCTTTTTGCCGGCGCCGGCTTTTCTCTAAGAGAGAAAGAGAGAAATGTTGTGCAGAAAAAGCTTCGCCGCGCGTAGAAACTTTCGATGTAACCCAACAGACATAAAGTTTGCAGCTCGACGAATTCGCCGGAGTGAACCCGAAAATGAACTCGGCTCGGAGGAGGGCAGGGGAAAAGCCCGAATGGCTGCGCCAGTGTGCGAGCACATACATCTGTGTGTTGTTATCCCTTGTTTTCTTTTTCCTTGGCACTTTCCCTGGCATCTCTCCGCAGGGCGACGAGAAAAGCCAACAAGTAGCAGTTCAGCATTCGAAGCGTTCGATTGCCAGCGGACAGAGCGTAGCGGTGAAAGCGCGGTTTTGCCCTCAAAAAAAGCCGAATATTTCGAAGCGGTTAAGCATCAACGGGTTAATGAATTGAATTCAATATTTTCGTATTTTTATTTACATTTTTTTTGGCAAGTGTTTAACTGAAAGTACAGAAAACCAAACATAACCGAACACAAAATAAAACTGAAAGAACGAGGAGAAGGAAACATTGGAAATCAAAAAAGAAAGTGAGTAAAAACATTAATTTATTTATTTAGGAATTAAATGATATTTTTGCAAGTGAATTATATTTTAAAATGTGTTTAAAAATGCTTTAAAATTAAGGGGTTTTTTTTGTGAAGCTGTTTGAGATCAAACTCGGGTTGGAGTTTATGTTTTAAAACGTTTAAAAATAGAATTTTTTAATGAGAAATAAGTTCCGTTATAAATCTAAATAAATAATATATATGAAAAATATATAATTGAATATAAAATTTGAATAATAGATAATATATTTGAATAATAAATAATATATTTGAATAATAAAAAATATATTTGAATAATAAATAAATAATAAATAAATCATCAAAAAAACTACGCTTGTGAAATAAAATGAAAACTCTTTGGTGAGGAAAGCTGCTAAAACACGAGAATAGAAAACTACAAAATGCTATTTTTCATTTCATAAAAATAGAATAAATATAGGAATGCATAATCATAGCATATATAATTAAATAAAATTATTATAATGTAATATATTTATTATTATATTATATTATTATATTATATTATGCATTGTAATATTTGTAATTTTATCTCGATTTGAAGATCAAAAGATTTATATCTAAAAACGTTTAAAAATGTGAAACTAGGTGGTTTCAGTGTATTATTAAATCCTGCTTATTTTTTATAGTATTTATCATAAAATGTCAGAAAACTAAACTAAATATTTTCTAGTGGAGAGGATTTCATGAATAACTATTTATTGCTTTATTTAAATTTTATAGTTTTTTTAATTTTTAAAATTTGTTTTATACTACAATTTAAATTAATATTACTGTAATATTTAATTTCCAATTAAAATTCCAACTTCTCCCTTTAAAATCCTCCCTAAATTGATTTTCAAATCAAATGATTTTCTGCACCATTTCGTGTTTGAAATATAATTGCAATTTTTGGCACTAAAAATATTTTGGACCCTTTTACAAAATTGTGGAATGCCTTTTTAAAGCGAAAAAATACAGCGGGGAATTAAAATGGAATGACCAAAAGAGTTGGGATAGTGCCTGGGGAAGATGCATTGTGCGCGCAACGGAATGCCAAGAGTCGTGAGTCAAGAGCCATAAATTTGACGCCGCCATGTCCTTTTGGCATCCACAGCAAACAAAATGCGTCGATGGTCGCCAAAGTGGTGAGGAGTGGGGGGGGGGGCCTNCTGCCCTTACAACTAGGGAAAAAGGGGGGGGGGGGGGGGGGGGGGGTCTTCTCGAAGGATTCCTCGATGGGGGAAATATCGAGATGCGAGGGAACAAAATTATATAGAGGGTGAAATTGCAGGGGCGACGGCTCCAAGCTGATGCGGTCATTTAAGTGCCGGCAAGAGAAATGTGCAGCAAACAAAACTAATAATATTATTTTCATTATTAATCTTGAGCTATTATTTGTCTTGATGGGAGGGTCCTTGCTAAGGAGGACCTCAAAGTATTCTTTTCCCCCCGAAAAGTCAACTACTAAGAAGTTTTCTTGGGTTGGATTTTGGTAAATAATATTAAATAAATATTTAAATAATGAGGGTTGCATTCTTGATATTTTTAAAATAATATCTATGTTTATTATAATTATTATATTAATTAATAATTATAAATATTATAATAATTTTGATATTAATATCTATGTTTTTTTATATATATTATTTTTAAGTAATTTGAAATATATATTATATATATATTATATATTTTTAAATATATTTTTTTACTTTTTGTTTATTTTCTATATTTTTTATATATTTTTAAATATTTTTTATATTTATTACATTCATATTATTTATTTTATTTTATTTAATTTAATTATTTTCATTTATTATATATATTTTTAAAATTTTTTTTATATTTTTGTTATATTTTTTATAGTTTTTATATTTTTTACACTTTGTAAATAATTTTTTTTATTTTATTTTAAACATTTTTTGCCCCTGCTTTACAATTTTTATAGATTTCAATTTAGCACGACATCAATTAAATGCCTAAGCCCAGCTTTTACCACAAAAGTGAAGGAGCAGGCGTCGACCGCAGTTTCTAATTGGTTAAATCAAGTTTCTCCTTTGACCTTGCCGCTTTCTTGGCCAAAACAAAAAGGCAAAGGAAATGGGAGGAGGACTTCTATACAAATTATGTGCATGTATTTCATTTTCATTTTCATTTGTGACTTTTTGGCGTTTGTTCCGTTGATTTACATAGATTCTGGCTTAGCCCGGATTCCGCTTTATGGCCAAAACAGTTGGCAGCATTGCGGTCAAAATATTGGCCCCGCCGGAGAGGGGGGAACGCGGGGCTCCTCCTGGTGTCGTGCCCAGCAAACATTCCCATTTCGCTTTTTTTTATTTTTATTTTTATTATTTTTTTTATTTTTGTTTCTATTATTGTTCTTGTTTGGGCAACTGCACTCAATTTTATAGCCTCTCGCATTTTATTTAGTTGCCTACATACATTTCTTTTTGTCGTCGAAATGGAGGGAAACTTTCGATGGCTCCCTGACTGGGAATTTCCCTGTTATAATTTCATTTGCCGGCCCCTGACTCTGCCTACACATTTACATATTTATTTCCTCCCGGACCGCACGCACAAAAAAAGAAAAATAGAAAATCTGATAGAAAAAAGAATGATTTTCTACTTGTTTTATGACTTTTGGTAAGGAACAGGGGCTCCTGCATTTAGGATTTGAAAATCTAGGAATTGCATTTGTCAAGTATTTTCCATTTTCCCTTGAAAAGATTAAGAAAAATCCAAAGGGTTTCCCTTTCTCGAGTCCTTTTCCACTCCTCCATTTTTCACGTGTGTTTTTTATGAGGGTTTAGTTCGACTTTTTTGCACTCTCTCCCTTCTATAAAAAAATAAAACACCAAAAACTGGTCAGAAAAATGTCCATGAAATCGCAAACATTTGACTCTGATTTTCCTTCCTTTTCGATGTGTGACTTTTCTTTATGGTAGCACAGATGTTGCTTGGGACTGAACAAAAAAAAAAGAAAAGAAAACGAAAAAACAAACCCAGTAAGCTGGATTCAAGTGTGGGATAAGTGGGAATTAACTGTTTACGATGGCGGCTTTTTATACCCTTTCTATCAAGGCAGGAAGTCCTGTTTCCCTAAGGAACTTGATCGATGTAGGTTTTTAGTTTTTATGTTAAATTAAATTAAGTTTTTTAGGAATATATAATATTGTTATATAGGAGGGGAAACCATTTAAAAAAATTATTAAAAAGCAGTTCTTTTTAAATTCAAATAGGAAATCTTTTCTGCGTTGGTTTTTGTGAATTAAAAAAATCTGCATACTTAATTTAATTATTTAAAATATAAATATTTTTTTGTATCAATTTCTGAAAATGTCAAATTATTAAATTAAAAAGAAAATGGCAAACTTTTTTTTTTTTGTAGAAGAAAAAATATAATAACTGATGTTTGAATAGAAGAAGGTGAAGAAAAAAACTAAAACATATTAGTTAAAAATATTCTGTAATTATTAACTTGTATTATTATTTTATTATATTATATTATATTATTATATTTTTAACTTATTTTTGTATTTCCAAATTGAAATCCCTATTAATTTACCTCCAAATTATCTTGTTCAATGTTCATGTTTATTTTTAAAAACCATTTCTTTTTAAAGTTTCTTCATATAATTTTTTTTATTTTTTATTTTTGTTTTCTGCTTTTAAATAAACTCAAAAATAAACTGAAATTCAGTTTTCAAATAATTCTTACGATTCTACATGCTCCCCTCATATCGATTACTAATTCACTGATAATGGCCTTTGGCTTAAACACAGTTTTCCACAGTCAAGACGGCAGCCTGTATTTCTTTTATCTAAGATTGGAAAATTGTTTTTCTTTTTAGATTTTGTTTGTATTTTTTGTTTTGTGTTTCGTTTTGCTGATTATATCTGATTGTTGTTAGTCCTGGGCTGCTTCCTTAGCGTTTCCCACACGGTTTCCCCTGCTGATGTTTCGCATGTCATTGTCGTAAGTTGGCATATGTCACCAAGGTGTTATGCGCAGAGATACATATATATAAGAGGTATATATATATTTTTCTGTTTTTTTTGCAGCAGCAGCAGCTTTTTAAAAAAGAAAAGATAACCAGACACACACACACACTTTTAAAGTGAGCGGGGCATTAAGCTTTATGTGTGCGAAAAAGTCAACTCGGAATATTTGTGTTTCTTTATTTAATGCACTCTCTCTCGGAGGGGGGCATCCTTTTGCCTTTATGAAATCGGGTAAAAAGATAAACAAATGGCAAACAATGTTTTGTATTTTTAATATTACAACTGCACTATCAGAAATATTATTTGGAATATTTTTTAGAATTAATAAAACGGGTAGATAAATTAGAAAAATATTAAATGAGATTATATTCAAGTTAAAATTTCGGAATAGTTTTATGTAAAATTTAATTTTAGAAATTGAATTTCCCTAAATTTAAACCTTATTTTTCGTAATTTCTGGCTTAGATTTTCCCCGGATTTGGCAAAACACTCTTTATGCGCCAGGCCGGGGCCATTACGCGCTTTTACCTCCGCTTCCGCTTTTCCCGTTTTCCGCTTTTCCCCGTTTCCCTGTTGAGAGTAAATTTATGTTAATAACAAAATCAGAAAATCCTTAAATTGTCATTAGCTAAGCCTTTTCTGGTAAGTCCGCGGAGATTTTGTGGCAGCTTACATTTATTCCTGGCTTTCTCTTCCCTTTTTTTTTTTGGTGACATTTTTCCCGCGTCCTTGGCTTTTGGTCCCGTCGCCCTTTTAATGGCGTTTGTTTGGGTTGAGGGATTTGTTGGCGACATGGTCCAAAAAGCGAAGGCTTTTAGCCAGGCCAGGACTAATTCCCATTTTTATATTTATTTTCTCTCTGCTGGAAATGTTGCAATTTTCGTGTTGAAATTTGCATTCAGGGGGGTTTTTCCTGATGAGTTTTCGGGAATGTAAAGACCCTAGATTTTGATTTATTTTTCTTGTTTTCTGTACATTACAAACGTATTTTCCCTGCTAGATTTTCATTGTCCCTAGTTGAGTGCGGAAAAGTGTTGCCTACTTAAGGGGGCCGGAAGCAGTTATACGCTCCTTTTCGCTTTTATCTTTCGCTTCCTTTGATGCATTTGTTTACGGCTGTTATCGGCCATTGTTACTGTTACTGTGCATTTCCGTTTCCGGCTTGTAGTTATGGCTCCTGCTCTCAGGCGGGGCCTTTACTTGCCGCTGCCCAGATGGGCTTCCATCTATGGCCCAACAAATTATGTGTCAATAAAGTTCTCTGTAGCGGTGTGTGTGTGTGTGTACCGCTCAATTCTTGCCAATAAAATCCATCTTAACTTTTATGGCCCAAAGGGGCCGCGCCTTCTCCTGATAGCCTATGCTTACAGAGAAAGAAAATGTTAAGCAAAAAGCAATATCAAAAAATAATTAAATTAAAAATTCTTAAATGTGTTTTTTAACTTTTAAAATAGGTATTTTAAAATATATATTTATTATTTTATTTTTATTTTAATTTATTTATATTTTAATTTTATTTTATTTGTATTTTTTTTTATTTTATGTTTATTTTATTTTTTTTTTATTTATATTTTATTTATACTTGTATTTTATTTATATATATGTATATTTTTTTGTATTTTATTTTTTATTTTTATTTTATTTTTTTATTTTTATTCTATTTTTTTATTTTTATTTTATTATTTATTTTATTTTATTTTTATTATTTATTTGATTTTATTTTGTTTTTTTTTTTTTTATTTTATTTATTTTATTATTATTTTATTAATTTTATGTTTATTTTATTTTTTCATTTGTCAACTTTTTTGTTTTTCTCTGTGCATCAGCTTATGGACAGCATCAGGCATTGAGCCCAGCCTTTAAAGCTTTGCATCCTTGAGCCCTTGTCAAATGTCATGTGTGTGTGTGTGTCCTGTGTTCCGTGTCCTGTGTGGGTAAGCTTATCGCCAATTGGTGTCTCCGAATTGCAGCTAAACTTGTTGGCACCGAGTGGTGTCCAGGATAGCCAGGCTTTAAAATAACAATTCCAGTTGCAAGAGACAGCCGGAAATCCAATTGAGAAAAATTTTCAAAAGAAAATGCACTTTAATTGTCTAATCAAATGCAGGATATAGAAAATGTTCTTTGAAAAGTAAGCATTTTTAGAAATACATATATTTAATTGCTTAAGGGTTTGTTTAATATTTCTTTTAAACCCCTTAAAACTCTAGGAATAATAAAGAAAAATATAATGAAATGTGACACATCCTAGTGTTTTTTTTTGTTTCCTACTGAAAAATTCTGTGCACGTTTCGAGCACGTTTTGGCGTGGGTGAAAAGTTAAACTCGGACATTACATTTAATGGATAGACCGCAAGGCAATGACGACAATGACAACAAACTTGTCTTCATCCTTGGCAGTGCGAGTCTAGTGATGCCCAGGGAAAACCAACTAGAATTTAAGTTATATACTTTATATATACATTATTTCTTTTTAAAAAAGTTTGGTAAATTTTAAATAATTTAAAAGTAAATGTTTAAAGCTTTAACCTATTAGTTGGCCTTCATGGCGTATACGTAATTTTATTTTGGGAATTTTTGTTATCACGTATACGTTAGTTTTTGTGGTAATCTTTTTATTAAGTATACGTTATTTTATTTGCTTATATTTTTTGATTAAAAATCGTTATTTTCTTTTAACTTATATATAATTAATTAGTTATAATTTTGCATTTACCTGGCGTAAACAATTATAATATTTTATATTTTTTTTCAAACTTCTATTAAGTATATTTAATTTTACTTGTACAATTTTATATTAAATTTCTATTCTTTAGATTTAATTTTTTGATTTTATTTTATATTTAATAATTTAAACATTTATTTCTTAATTTATATATTAGACTTAATTTTCTTGTTTTCTTTTTATTACGTATACGTCCTCTTCTTTTTAATTTAATATTTTTAATATTAAATAATACTTTGATTTTAATTATTTTAAATTTAAAAAATATTTTCCTTTGCTCTGAAAATATATATTTCTTTTTAAAGCCCAAGTCGGCATATCTGCTTTTGGCGCAACAGGAAGCGCACAGGAAGAAAACAAAAGTATCCTTCAAGTGGTCATCAGCTGAATTGTTTTTCTTTATTCACTCTTTTCCGCTGGACTTGTTGTTCCTGTCCTGCTTGTTGTTTCTATTTGCACTGAATTAATTGACCAAGTTTTGCTTTGAAACTCGGCTCCTTGTCCTGGCCCTACAAAGGGGGCGGCAAGAGAGACGGCGCAAGGATAATGGCTTGAGAGGAGACAATTCAATTTATCAGCTTTGAGGCGATTCTCTAATGACGTTTTCCAAGTAAGATTCGTTGGAAAGTGTTTTTGTGTGGCTTCATTGCAGCTTTTGATTGATTTTAAGCTGGTTTTTTTAAAGCCATTTTTAAACAATAAATAATATACAAAAATATATAACAAAATAAGTAACTTAATATTAATTAATAAATAAAAGTGGCCAACTTGCTACTTATAATTCCCATGTAAGAATTCAGCCACAAGCCAGGCCAGGTTTTATTTTAGTCAGTAAAAAATGGTTTCTTGACTTATGTAAATTAATTAATTAAGCAACATACATATATATAAAATACGTATATCTTGACTTTTTGCCTAAAATATCTCCTTTACAAGTATGTAATTTAGCCATGCCATTAAAGTCTCTCCTACGATAAACGATTGCATCTCATGGCTTTCAACGTCGCAGCACTAAACAACAATATCATGAATATTTATCCTTGGGCATAATTATCTACTACGCACCTCTCTCTTACATACACACACACTCCCAGCCTAAAGAATAACAATTCCCTGGGAGGAGAAGGCGGCGGCGGCAGAGACGAAGACGGGTCTGGGTCGAGCACTTAGTTAGGGCGAAAAGTGCCCCATTGTTTTGCCCACAACATTCATTCCATTTATACACAGAAAACAAATTCAAGAGGTTAAGTTTAACTTAAAAAATTCTTAAGAATTTTAAAAGGCACCAGAAATAACCAAAAAAATAACCAGATTGTTAAATAAAATCTTAAATTAAATAATATAATTAAATAATATAAATTTTAATTTAAAAATTATAAGAATTTTAAAAGGCACTTGAAATAACGCAAAAATAACCAGATTGTTGAATAAAATCTGTAATAAAATAATTAAAATTAAAATAACAGAATGCTCAAGACTTACCTAAAGATTTCTGCCAGTGCTTTGGCTGTATGGTGTGTTTTAGCTTAAATTGCTTGGAATTTATGCATCCTGTCTGGGGAAAAATCCCACAAAGAAGAGAACGGCTCCTAGAGAGAGAGAGAAAGAGAGAGAGAGAGAGAGCTAGGAGATGGCGAACTTGCGACAGATTCTCCAAGGGTTATCTTCAGGCCTCATAAGTTGGGCTCATTAGAAAACCGTTAAGAAACAACAACGGGGACCTAGCACCTTTATAAGAAAAAAATATATATACAAAAAAGCCTGCAAAAGGCAAAAAGACGGCGCAGGAAAAACCTTAAGAATTTGTTTATTAATGTCCCAACTAATTGCATAGAGCGGGTAAAATAGGGAAATAAATAAAAGAAGTAAGAGTGAAATATAAGGATAGCTGGATTTTATTTATAATTAAGGTACAGCTTATAAGATTAGTTAACTTATTTTGAAAGTATATTATTTTTTGTTAATATTTATTTCATTCTAATAAGGATGTCCAGGAAAAACTAACTAGGAGTTAAGTTGTAATATATTTTAATAAATTAATAATATATTTTAATAAATTAATAAATTAATAATTTAATAAATTCTAATAATTTTTATTTAATTTAAAAGTAAATGTTTAAAGTTTTGACCTTAATTGGCCTTCAGGGCGTATACGTTATTTTATTTATGTATTTTTTTTATCACGTATACGTTATGTTTTTGGTAATATTTTTATTAAGTATACATTATTTTATTTGTTTATATTTTTTGATTACGCAAGTGTATTTTTTTTTAACTTATAAATATTTAATTAGTAATAATTTCATATTTACATGGCGTAGACACTTATTATTATTATTTAATATTTTTATCAAACTTTTTTTTACGTATATATTTTTTGCTTATATTTTTAAAGGTATAATAATTTGTTGATATATTTTTTATTGATTCTGTGCGACTGTCATTGATTTTTTGCCAAATTTAAAGATTTGTTTTGTAATAAAAACGCAAGTTCACGAAGCTATAATTAGTTCAACTAACGATATAAATCCATATTTTATATTCTTACTTAAATATATATAATTATTTTCCCACTTTAAATATACATAACTATTTTTTAAACAATTATAAACTTAACCCAAATATCGAAAAATATATATATTTACTTGTAGTTTGAATATCAAATCACCTTTAAGGCACGCCTACATATGTACCTCCCCTAGGGAGGCATTTTGGGACTCAAAAGGACAGGCAGTAAATATCCTTTGCATGCATTTAAAATGTTCCCTTTGCTAGGATCCCTTTCTAAGGAGCCTGAAGGAGTAGCACTTTACTTTCATGGCACCGGGGAATTACAAGGCGTCCAAATGAGCGCGATTTTTATGGCCTAATGAACTTAAGCAGCTTAACTGTGTCCGTTTCCCCCCCGCGATAATGCAGGGCACATGACTTCCCTAATTGAGTGGCGGCAGGCGCCCCCGAGGACAGCGACGCTGTTAATGCAACAACGTGCTTAATTAAATTAAATTAAATTCGGCCTGTCTGTTCCACTCATAAATAAATATAATTTAATTAATTGGGTGATATATATTTCATTTGTGCTTTACAGCTAGACGTTTTATGAATTTATTTGAAGCCGGCAATTAATAAATAATAATTTTACGGGGTAAACGCGGGGTTGATGCCTTTTAAACGGTGGTTTTATGTACAGTGGCGGACAAAAGTCTACATACGACCCCCTTTTTTGGATTTTATCGAATCCTATAGCTTTTTCAGGAAAAATAATGATGCAGTTTTGTTTAAACTGCCATTATTATACTATAACCAAAATTTCATCCTGATTAAACATAAACTTTTAAAGTTATAAACAAAAAACCAAAAAAAGGCACTGACAAAAGTGAACATACGATTTCATACGTCGCACTTTTATGATATAATATTGATATATTTAACAAAAGTTAATATTTTTTTTTTGGTACTACGGGCCTTAGTAACCGCCTGCAGTCGTCTGGACATCGAAGCCACCCAATTATCCTGCTCCTTCTTCCTTATTTCAGCCCATTTCCCTTGCAGCCTCTATTTAAGGATAGGAGCACTACTTATTGCGTCTTTTCGACCTTTCTGCTCAAAATTTTTCCCAATATAATATAGAATATTTAAGTCCTAAGTCCTAAACTAAAAAATAATTGCCGGGGACCATAATACACCAGCGAATCCCTCACAATCTGCGCCGTACGCTCGTCCTGTTTGAAGATCCAGCTCGTACCGGGACATAATTTGTCCACATATGCTG
>VNKB01016029.1:0-14966 GCA_008042735.1 Drosophila leontia | reverse complement strand
TATATTTTTATATATATATTTTTATAAATATATTTTTATATATATTTTTTTTATATATATATTTTTTATATATTTTTATTATATATTTCTTTATATATTTTTTTAAATTTTTTTTTAACTTAAGTAACCTTTATTTTTTATTTGAATAAATCTCTACGTTTAAGCGGATGTCGGCTATGCAAGGCAGCAGAGTACACCGATACAGGTGATTACTACTGCTCCCTTGGGGGGACGCACCACGAAAAAGCCAAAAAAGGGCAGTTCTGCAATGTCTATGATTATCGTGATTATTATTGTGGTGGTGCTGTGCTGCCTCCTCATTATCTGCTTACCATTGTTATGCCTGTGCTTTGGCTGCTGTGGCCTGGCGATGAGTCCCTGTCTTGCCTGCTTTGCCTGCAGCCCATGCTGTGGCGACGAAGAAGGTGGATGCTGTGGGGCTGGCCAAGATGACGATTGAAAGGATACACATTTCTCTGAGTCTCCTTGTATGGCCTTCGTATAGTGTATGGATCAAATTCAAAATATATGTTTCAATATTAAAGTATTTATTTAAAGCTGCTATGGGGTATTTTTTATTTCCTGCAATGCACTAGCAAAGCAGCAACAACAAAAGCGAGATTTGCGTTTTCTCTTTCGTATTAAAATTTAGTCTTTCTTTTGTATCGGAATAAATTTAAAATTAAAAGAATCCGAATTTACAGTTACATTAAAAATAGGTGAGCTTTTTATATCTATAAAAATATACTACTTTTCGGTCATAAAAATCGATGTTAAAAACTACACTTTAAATGCTTTTAAGACAGTCTAATGAAAAAGTATTAACTCTTGTAGGAAATCATTCAAAAGAAGCCATTAATAATATTTTTGAATAAAGAAAAATATATAGAAAATAAAACTACAATAATTTTTTTTTTTTATAAAATTTCTACCATAATTGTAAATACATTTTTCCAGTTTATATTAGGTGTTTGGATTTTTTTTTTAAAGCTTACATCAAGATAAATTATATTCAAATTTCAATTGTAAGTAATAGGAGTTTTTAAATATTCATAGAAAATTTTAACTATTATTTATTTTATTTTTTCATTCATAGAAAATTTTTACTATTATTTCTTAATCGTTCTCTAGAATTTATATATATTTTTAAAGACAAACTTATTCAGCGCCACTGTGTAGATGTGTCAGGCCATAAAGCCCATAGAGAAGCAAACACGTTTGACCATTAACGACGACTGACTTTCATTAGATAGATGGCCAAAATCCAGTTCCCCTTCTCCATTTTTACTGAGTGGGTGCCTTGGCATCACCATTACCAATCCCATTCCCAATCCAAGCCCCAAGTCTTAGGTCCATTTCGATGAGATAGCAAAGCGATCGTGATCCGAGGCACAGCTATATTTCCGCTTACTTAGGCGCAACAATTTAAAAATTGACAGCTCTGCCGGCTGCCAATTAATCTTCGAACGGAATCCGAATGCGAATTGGAATTGAGAGCCATAAACCAAATCCAGATAAATTGCTATAAATGTCTTTCCGAGTCGAGTTCATAAATTAAAGCAACTTTAAACCGCATAAGAATTATAGAAACAGAACGCACAATTCTGGTTTTCCAAAAAAATCTTTGAAAAACAGCGTGACGTGGGAGAATTTTTAAGTTGATTTGGGAAATCGTTGACCTTATCTTGTGGGGATTATCCAAAAAACAAATTATTATTTTTAGGGATTAGCTAAACACCACATTTCCTTGTTCTCATTTTGTTTATCAGTTGTGAATCATATGGTGATTCTGTTTTATAATAATAATAATATATACAAATTGATATTATTTATAATTAAAATTGTTAAAGTCTTAGTCGAAAGCTTTTAACACAGTCGGAGAAGGAGTCATTTCCGACCCTATAAATCATGTATATTATTGATCAGCATCAACAGCAGAGTCGTTCTAGCCATCTATGCTTGAAATTAAAATTCTAAAAATTTTTTAACTTTTTTTAAGGGATTAAATGATTAAATAATGACAAAAAAATTGACCAAAAATTTTATTTTAAAACAAATTTAAGTTTTGTATGCAGATTTATTACCTTAAAAAAAACTAGCACAGAACAGCTTTCCGAATTAAAATTAATGCATTTTTGGCTTAGTTATGATATTTAAAAACAAGAAAGGAAACTAACTTCGGGAAGCCGAAATTTGTATACCCTTGCTGTTTGCCATAGGATCTGTCATGCAATCAAAAACCGATCATAACTAAGCCAAAAAAGCATCAAATTCAATTCGGAAAGCTTTTCTGTGCTAGGGTTTTCTAGGGTAACAAAACTGCATACTAAATTTCAAATTTAAAAAAATTGAAATTTTTTCCAATTATTATTTGACAACTTCAACAATTTTAGGACCTCAAAAATTAAAAAAAAAATTTTGTTTAATTTGTTTTCTCCCAAACATGGCTAGATCGACTCCGCTTTTTGGGTTTCTGGGATCAAGAATATATATGATTTATAGGGTCGGAAACGACTCCTTCGCTGACTAAAATCATAAAACACCTCAAGAAGATCTGAAATATTCACACTCTTTAAATTAATATTTTTATATTTTAAATGGTAATTTTTTTTATAAAAATAATCATATCTAAGCCAAAAGCGCATCAAATTCGATTCGGAAAGCTTTTCTGTGCTGGGTTTTTATAGGGTAACAAAACTACATACTAAATTTCACATTTTAAGAAATTGAATTTTTTTCCAATTTTTATTTGACAATTTCAACAAGTTTGGGACCTCAAAAAAAAAAAAAAATTTTTTTAATTTGTTTTCTTCTGAACACGGCTAGATTGATTCTGCTCTTTGTGCTGATCAAGAATATATATGATTTATAGGGTCGGAAACGACTCCTTCACTATGTAACACACTTTTGACTAAAATTATAATACCCTGCAAGGGTATAAAAATGTTGATTAGTCTAATATTAGCATTTAAAAATATAGATCCTGGCAAAGAAACCTGGCACCATATACAGCATATATCCTTGATTTCCGGATATAACTGACTATACGCAGCTGCAAATTGTTTATTTAAATATTATTATTATGCAGTTGCGTCATGGGATTAATTAACTATCAAACGATTTCGATTTTCACAGAGATTATGGGTTTTGCCTAATTGGAATCGATCGGATCGATGGATGAGTTTTGAGGTGAAAGGTTCTCCGACTCGTTATGTTTCTTGAATTTGGAATAAGACTTGATTTGGCTCCTCGATGCGGAAGCATTAAGCGATTTGTTTGCCATAAACAATTGCAATCAATTATCAATGAATGAATGGACTAAAAGCATTCATCAATCTTTGGTTTATTTTTGTTCCTACTTAAGCTCCCCCACGCAATATATGTATAATATATATGTATATATCAAGGTCAGCCTGAAAGTGGGCTATTGGATCAATAGGTTTTAACTACGATTTAACCTGGGCCCTGAAAGGTATGCAATAAAAAGTTTAAGAAAAGAAAACTAAAATTTCGTATGTTTTTGCTTTAGTTTTTTTTGTTGTTTTCTTTTTGTTTTTTATTTAGGATTTTTTTTTTTATACAATAACTTAACATTTTGTTGTTTTTTTTTTATAGTTTTTACTTTTCTTTTTGGAATCGGAAATTTACAATATTAAATATTGATTTTATTGCTGCTCCTGGTTTTTTTTTTTTAATATTTTATTTTAGCGGATTTTGGAATTTTTGACCTTAGTTTTGGTTGAAACAATATTGCTATATATTTGTGTGTGAGTGTATGTATATATATATATATATTTTATTTATTTTTTTTTTAGGCTTATCAAATGCAGCACATTGATGCTTAGGCTGTAGTTGGGTGTAGTGTGTGGTTGGTGTATGTTGAGAGAGTGTGTTTTTGGTGTGTGTGTGTGTGTGGCGGTCCATTTCGGTGTTCACTTTTTCTTACTGGTTGCATTTTCCTTGCTTTTGTTTGCTATTTGGTTGCTTTGTTGTACCTCGCTTTGCTTTAATTTACCTGCTTCCATTACCTATTTTGCATAACGTTGCTGATTTACTATATTTATTTTTGCCGAAAAAAAAACAATGAAAATCAAATCAAATACTGAGGGTGCAAGAGGTGGTGCAAAAAAAAAAAAAAAAAACTAAAAAACGGTGGTTCTTCCCTCTCATCTCTATGTATATATCTCTATATATTTCCAGGCCTCTATCTTGCATTGATTACTGCTGTCCTTTGCCATATTTTCAGCACCGCTTCTTCCTCTAAGTTGTCTTTGATCAATCCATGCTACTATTTTTTGTATTTTATCCTTTTATTTTTTATTTTTTTTTACTCATGTATATAATGATAAAAAATAATTGTTCATTATTTTATTTAGCCTTAGAAAAATGTTGGGTTGTTGAGTTTTTTATTACCTTTTGAATTTTTCCTTTATTATTGCCTCAAACATTCATTCCATTTCGATCATATATAATAATATATAGTATATATGCGTATGCGTGTGTTTTTGTATATGTACGTGTACGTGTGTGTGTGTATATTTTGTTTAAGGTTTAACATTTAATTTACTTTCATCATCATCATCATCATCGTCATATAAATAAAAATAAATACATTATTCTTTATGTTCAAATTTTCTTTGTTTTTTTTTTTGTTGTCCAGTGTCGTAATTTTTTTTTTTATCTCTGAAGCCGCACTAAATTTTATATATATATTTATATATATATATATAATTACAAAAAAATTGGTTTATATGTTTTTTTTTTTTTTAAGGTCGAGAAAAAAATATAAGAAACTGCGGGGAGAGTCTACAAAATTAATAATAATAATTGGTGAATTGCAGTTAGCTTGTCTCGGCTTCCCAGAGACTATGTATATATATATATAATTGTATATATATAAAACAATCGCCGCTTTGTAAAAAGTGTGTGTACTTTTAATTTACAATTCAATTTTGGATTTTCTCTCTTTCTGCTTCTATTTTGGCTCTCTTTCTTCTCTATCCTCTTGCTTTGCTGTTTTTCTTTCTTTCCAGAGAGCTTGGTTGCTTGGTTTTTCCGCGTTTTATGTTTTGTTTTCGTTAGTTTTTTTTTGTTCATTTTTCTTTTTTGGTTTTTTTTTTTCGTTTTTGCAAAAAGCAAAAGCAAAAGCGATTTATGCGGCTTGAAAAATATCAACAGCTTCTCGGCTCCATATTTCGAAATCGTTTATCCACAAAAAAAACAAGAAAAAGAACGAAAAAAAATAATTATAAATTTAAAAACGAAACGGAATATGGAACAGCCGGAAAAATAACCCCCCCATTTCGTTTGTTTTCTTCCCCCGCCTTCCGTTGAATTATTGAAGGACACAGCAGCCCTTCTTCTTGCTCTTTTTCTCATCGATGACCACATGACTAGCGGAGATGGGTCCCGGCACCACCTGTTTGGACACCTGTCCCAGTGAGGTGACACCATTGTTGTTGCCACCGCTGCCGCCGCCGCTGTTCAGCTGATCAGACGCCTTGCCCGCCTTTCCGGCGCCAGCGTCGGCAGAGGCATGGGAATTTGTACCATTTTGTGCTGTTGCTAGATTCTGCGAGAGCTGTAATAATATTAATTAATTAGTTAATAATATTTAATAAAGCTCCGAGACTAAGCTCACATTGGTTTTGGTCACGCTCTCTCCGATCGCTACTCCTCCACCATTGCAATTGTCATCCGCATGTGCTGTGCTGCCGTTGCCAATGGTACGATCCTCTGTGGGTGTGATGGGCTGGCCGCCTATAACAAAATTTAAAAATATTTATTATATAATAAATTAAGAAATAAAACCTATTATAATATCTTAGACTCTTTAAATAGTTATTAAATAAAATATATTTTATACATTTCCCTGATCTTATGGGTATTTCTCATCAACACTCCACAAATATTTCCCACAAGCAGCAAAACAATGCCTTATTTCTGTCATAAATGACCACAACTTTATCACATGGAATTACTTTATAGCAAAAAAACCTCCATATTGTTTATAAGGCATGGGGAAATCTAGTAGTCTTGTAGCAATATAGCAGGCTTAATTGCTTTAACTGATAACAGTGTAAATATTACTTAATTTAAAGGCAATAAAAGGTAGAAATAGCAATCATTAACACAGATTTCCACAGACTTTCAATGATAATAAAATATTTTAAAAAAATTATTTTATTCTATTATTTTGATGTTATTGCAATCTCAAAGTAAAAAGAAAAAAAACTCACCTCTGATCATACTGACAATCTCGTCAGCCTCTCGTGAGAGATCACCACCGGGACGAAAGGGATTATCCCAGCCAGAATCGGTGCTGCTTAAACAAAAAGAAAATCAATAGAATAACTTTATCATAATTAATATTAATCATTAGAAAAACCAACCTCTGCTGGCGATCATAGGCCGCTCCCAGGCCAAGTGTCTGCTGTTGCATCATCCCCGTCGCTGCCGTCGTGGACATTGTTGGGTATAAGTCGAGGTCGTTACTGTTGTAGGGATAGCCGTCACCGGCTAAAGAGTCGTCCGGCAAATAGTCCGGCTGCTGTGGCTGGCTGCTTTCGTAAATGGAGACGCGTACTATTGAACGCTCTGATCTGGAAAAGGAAAATCGAATTAGAGAACATGTTCTAAGCACAATTATTATTATTATTATTATTATTATTATTATTATATCGCGCGGGCTGTGTGTCTGTTTGAACTTAAATCACGCATCGGCGCATGTGACCTTAAAATAGCTTAGGAACTGCGTCATCTCTAGCCCGAGGAGGAGAGCCACCTCAATGTCAATTAAATTAAGTCATTTGCCAATTGGCTTTTCAGCAAGCACACAAAAAAAAATAAAATAAAATAAAACAAAGCAAAAACAATTGATGGAAAAGCCCCTCAGCAACTTTCTCGATTTGGCCAAAACAGTGGCTAGGCTATTGACCACATTGCGAACCCCGGATTCCGATTTGGACTTGACATTTGGAGTAGGATTTTGGTAATAGAGGGAAACCAGTTTAGTTTTTAACTCAATCTTCTCCGAATCCCGAGATGGGGGCCTGAATGACAAACGATCTGATATATTCTTCGATTTCTTTATCGATCTTCAACCCAAACTCCAGTCCGTTCTTTTTTATTTTATGTTTTTTAAAGAAATTTGTTATATTTTTTTTTTTCGATATTTATTATATTTTTTCCGATATTTATTAAATTTTTTGTTTGATATTTATTATATTTTTTTTTCGATATTTATTATATTTTTTTTTCGATATTTATTATATTTTTTTTTTCGATATTTATTATATTTTTTTCTATATTTATTATATATTTTTCTATATTTATTATATATTTTTCGATATTTATTATATTTTTTCGATATTTATTATATATTTATTAAATTTTTTTTTAATATTTATTATATATTTTTCGATATTTATTTTTTTTTTTCGATATTTTTTAACTGCACAAAACACACATTTTAAAGGGTCACTATAGAGGGATCACAAAATTTAACATTTGATATAAATCCTATTGTTCCACATTTTTTTCTTTTCCTGCTATTTTTGGTATAAAATATATTTGGGAAAGCTATTTGGACCATTTGTTAGTTTCCCGAAATATACAAGGCCATATTTCTTTTGGGCCTTTAAAGATCTGTGTGTTTCTCCAAACAGAATTTATAGTTTCTGGAATGTTTTTCGGTAAAAGAATATTAACGAAATGGAGGAGAGAGACGTTCGCCAAAGAATTCTTGAATAAACAAATTGGAATTTAAGTTTCCTCGTGTGTGTTTCAAGAGTTTTTAAAAAGTATTTAAATAGTTATTGGTTTAACAAATAATTTGATCAAGTTTTAAGACATCGTTAATATTAATTAAAGGTATTAAACCTTAAAAAATATTTAAACAAGCTTTAAATTAAGCTATACCCTTTTTGAATTAAAATTGAATTTATTTTTAGTTTATTGGCAAAAAACCTGTGTAGTCTGGAAATCCATGGGATTTTATGGCGCACTTTTTTATCTGTATAATTTTATAACTGGTTTACGCCGATCGATGACTTCATTTATGGCCCGTATCGGATTGTGTGTGAAAAGCCTGAGATTTACTGAGCCGAAACGTACTGTATATGATCTAAGAATGGGGAATGGGAATGTGAATGCCAGATTTAGTTTATAAGAACTTAATCTCCCAGGGGGGAACAACAACAACGACGACGACTTCCATTCACTTCCTACAGCCTCTATCTTTCGTCCATCTCTCTCTCTCTAGGGTTTTTTTTTATTATGGCCATTGTCCCCAGAACTTTGAACCCTGAAAACCTGTCAAAAAAAAAAAAAGAACCCAACAAGTAGCGAATAAATAATATAGAGAGCCTAACATCGGCGGAATCATACACAACAACGACTATATAAAAGCCCCCTACTACTTTTTATCTGTTTACATTTCAAATACACTTCATAACTCAGTCTGTGTTGTTGTTGTTATTATTGTTATTGAGCATGTGAAGATTACGTCATGTGCCGAAATTGATATGCGAAATGGAAACAACAACAAACAAGTACAAGTACAAGTGGAACAAGAACAAGAGTTACAAGCTCAAAAACAAGTTTTAAAGATATAAAAAAAAAGAAACCTATGTGCGTCTCTTCATTTTGTTTTTGGACTTCAAAACATTTTGTTAAGGTTTTTTTTTTAATGCCCTTGCTAAATGATGTAAGGAAAGTAAAGAAGATAATACCCTATAGCAGTTTGATATTATAAAAACAAAACTTAGAATACTATTGTAAGAAGAATTAAATTTGTTTTAATATTTTAAATATAAGGATTTCTATTATAATTACACATTTAGCACATTTTTTTTATTTTTTTACAAATCATTTTTATAGTTAAAAAATATAATTTTCTGACTCTGGAAATTTATATTATAAACAAAATTAAAATTATATTAAAAATGCCATTTTTAAAGAGAAATACTATAAGGAATCAGTGTACAAAATATTAACGAAAAAAAATATATAAAAAAGACCTCTGTAAGGGCATAGAAATGTCGCCTTTTTGAAGTTTAATATTTTATACCTCAGCAAAGCTCGTTATAAAGAAGTGGAAAAGTTTAAAGATTTAAACACCAACTCATAAGCGCGATCTCAAGTGGCCCAGCAAATTGAACAACTAAAAAAGATGAGAAAATTAAAGGCAATCAAAGAAGAAAAAAAAAACAAGAGAAAAACTTGTTGCCATTACGATGAAGTTTGGAGGTGGAGGAGATGCTTTTTGAAGAAGCTGGTGGAGCCGGAGAGAATGTGGAGATGATGGGGGGAACATGAACTGTAAATGGGAAACAGAAACCGAAACAGAAACACAAGTGGAAGAAGTAGCAGCAGCATCAGCTGCGAGAAATGCCGCGATGAGCGCATCAATTTTGTTTGCCGCCAACGCTCCAAATAGTGAGGCTAAACCTGGCAGGAAACCCGCCAGGTGTACAATATTGTAATTTACTGAATTCCTACTTTTATACGAATTTTTTTCATAAATTTTCACATGATCTAAGGCTCCATAAATTTTAAAAAATATTTAATTAATTAAAGTTTTTTCTTTTAGTCAATATAAACTGTATAAAAACAGTTAAGCTAGATTCTAGCTACATTTACATGGCAACACTGTTTTCTTTTAATTTTTTTTGGCGACTGCGACGCTGGCAGCGCTGTGGCTTTTCAATTAGTTTTGGTTACTGTTTTTTTTTGTTGTTGTTGTTGTTGTTACATTTTTGTTGTTCTTATTTGTTGTATTTTTGGGCACACACGCGAGAGAACTACGTCACGGGGGCAAGGAAGGAGAAGCGACAGCCCCAGGGGGGGAAGTGGGCCGTGCGGGCGAATAAGCGAGCAAGCGGGATGGCCATATGGAGAGGAGAGTGAAAATTAATTTAACAAATTATGCGACCCCACCCGCAAATGTGAACAAAATGATGAAGAAGAAAAACAAAAACAGCAACGGGAAAAATTGCGGAAAATTGGTTTCGTTTTTTGTTGCTTTCGTTTGCACTTGAAAACGTCAAACATTGAGGGGAAGAGAGCGAGTGAAAGAGCGGGAGAAAGATAGAGAGAGGGGAAACTGCAATGCGGCGTTGATTTGTTTTTATTATTCCAAAATATGCAGAAAGCACACAAACACACACACACACACCTTTGTATAAATTGTATAATATAAGGCTAATTCATGTACAAACAAGGCGCTATTTTAACCAACACAAACGCACACGCACGACTAACACATACAGTAACACACATATTTATTTTAATTGCGTTCAGTGGGATAAGTGCAAGGGGAATGGCAAGGGGGCGAATGGGGGCGGTGTCTCTCTTGGTCTCTCTCTCTTTAGGGGCTCTCTTTTGATGCGTGTGCTTCATTATACATTGTATTTGTGTGTGTGTGTATTATTTTTTGCGATGAACTCACTGAAACAGCAACAACAACAACAAGGAGAACAGCAATTACAAGTGTGCTACTAAAGCTTAAAGCGGTGCGTGTGTGTGTGTGTACCAAATAGCACGAATTACTTTCACATTATTTCAGTTGTTTCTTCTTCTTTTCAGCTATTTAATTATATGTATTTCTCTAGTGTTTTTGTCTTTCGTTACCAACCACTTGCTTTCTGGCTCACACCCCCTCTCTTTCACATTCTCACACTCTCTCTTCCGCTCTTCCGTTTACTTCGTTAACGGTTAGTTTTTTCCCTCTCTTTTGTTGGTTAGCGTTTTGCACTTCTTGTTTTCTCAGCCCTATTAGCTTTTTCTATCAATTTCTGCTTAATATATATTTATTACTTATTTTTTTTCACGCACTTTTTGTTTTAATTCAGCGCGCGTTTTGTCCTCTCTTTCTGGCAAACAAACAGATAAACAGAAACAAGAAAAAAAATTCGGGTAGCAGGATCTCGCGAAGAAGAGGAAGAGGATTAGAACAGCGCGTAATTTTTTTTTGTGCTTTTAGCGCCCGTTTTGTTGTTTCTTTCTATTTGCGCTCTTCTTTTCTTTTGGAGGCACCGACTTTTGCCTTGAGCCTGCTAAACGGAAACTGAAAACTCAATTTGAATCTCAATCTCAATATCAATCTGAATCCGAATCCGATTGCGAATACGAACCGAAACTCACTGGCGACTGTTTGAGTTTGACGCTGCTGCCGATGCTTGCGGCGCTCGAAAAAGTAAAAGATACAAAACACACACACACACACGCGCGCGCATATGTTTGCAGGAGCGCGCAAGAGAGCCGAAAGAGAGCTTCGGCTCTCTTGTAAAGTTTAAACGGAGGTGTTGCCACCTGACACATTTGGGGCAATGGCGGGCTTTTCATTCGATTTGAAAAGGTGAAGTTGCAAGTTAATATATTAGGGAGAAAATATAGAAAAAAAAAAATAATAATAAAATATTTTTTTGTTTTCGTTATCACAATTATAAGGTGGTCAATAATTTCATTTAATGTAATTAAAAAAAAAAAACCTATATAAAAAATATATATATTAAAAAAAACCATCCAGTTCATAATTAAAACAATTTATATGTTAGTTTCTTCTTTTAGTTTTGTTTATAAATAATGACCATTTCTTGGTATTCTACAATTACAATTTTATTTGATTTTTTTTTTTTTAGTATCTTGTAATTTCACAATTACAGAAAAAAGTTGATAAATAGTTCTTTAAAAAGCACAACTAATACATCATTTTGACAGTAGTGTCGTTGCTAAATTTTCCTGGGTCGATCCATTTATGTCTTCTGCGTGTGATTTACATACACCGTAATGTTTTAATTTTCCACAAGGAAAACACCAAAATGCACAAAGAACAATTAACATTTCGGTTTTAATGAGCTTCTTTTTCCTTTTCTTTTCCCTGTTTCTTTTCATTTTTAATGTGCTTCAGACAGACAGACGCACTATTTATCTTTTGTCATGCCTTTATTGCGATCTATTTTTGTACGAAACAAAAACATTTCCAAATTTCTCATTTCGCGCGTTTCCTGGCCTCTTCTACCAACAACATTTTTATTTCGCATTTTTGGCCAAACAAACGAAAACGAAAACAAACACAGAACAAAACAGCCGGCAGGCAAGGCAATTTGTGCTTTTGTATGCCGATTTTTGGCAGCTGTTAGAGAAATTACACTTGTCAACAAAGCTTTAGTCACGGTATTTTCTTAAGATAATTTATGAAGCTATTCACAAGCTTAAAATAAAAATGCATATTTAAATAAATTTATATTTTAGGAAACCTACATGAAAATGTGCTATATTCTGTTATTGACTTTGTGTTGGCCAGTGTTATTTGCGTATTTGCGAGCCAGCATCCAGTTGTAAGAGCGCGCTAATAAATGCGCAATAGAAAATCGTAAGCAACAACAACAAAAGCTATCACATACATATGTAATGGCAAAAGTGGCAAAAAGGCGGAAAAACATAAAACGTGAAACGCGAAAAAGGAAAACGGGCAAACAAACAAAACGTAAATGCGCCACATCTGGCAACGTCGTCAACAAACATGACATCACTTTTTTTTTGCGCACTCACCACAGTAATGGGGAGTGGGAGGGGGACAGGGCGAGGTGAGGCAAGGCGGGAGAGGCGAAATGATAAGAGACATTTTCGCAAAGCCAATTTCTCTTTAATACAAGCACTCTCTTTGTCTCTCTCTCTTTCACTTGTTATACACAAGCAACGGACCAAAAATAAAATAATAACAAAAAAAAAAGAAGCCCAAAAACCAAAAACGAAGAGCGAAACACGGAAAAACATAAACACGTAACCACACACACACATAAAGGTAAAAATGGGGAAGCTGCTGGAAATAGATAAAAGGGGAGACGAAAGGTAAAGGCGGCTATAGAACAGAGGGGAGAATCACACACCAACACACACAAACAGGGTTGCCACCTGAAAATCGGGGTCCCCATTTCTATTGTTGTCAAAATAGTTGAAAAACAAAAAACGAGCAGACAAAAAGGAGAAATAAAAACACAAAACACGGTGGCAAGGCAAATATTTGGAACGCTCATCACATGCACATACACACCTGCGGTCAGCCGAATAGCACACTACGAAAAATAGATATATACACACATATACACACATTGCAATGCAACAGTTTTGGTGTGAAAATCAAAAAATCAAAAATATTTCAAACATTTCTCCACGCGCTTGAAATTGAATTTGGAAAATGTATGTGCCTGTATCTGCGAAATGCGATAGTAATTAGCCTTAAGGTATTTTCAGTGTTTATTTAATTTGAACGGGAAACATTTTTATATTTTTCTTTTTTAAAGTGTTACTAAAATAAATTAATAATTTTTAAATAAATGCAATAAATATCATATTTGGGTAGATAAAATGATATTTACATTTAATTTAAATGACTTTTCGTATTACTTATTACCCCAATAATTTAAATTATTTTAAATTCAATACATAATTAAAATAAATAAATAACTTGATACAATCCAGTATTAAAATGGGTTATAGGAACGTAGTACAAAGGCGATCTAATTTGAATATGACAGCATTACTCCGACAGAGTCTAAATTTAGAACTTACTACTCCCGATTAATTCCTGCGCATGATTTCGCACACACCCCACAGCATATATATTTTTGGGCATTAAGTGATCTGAGATTATTTGGCATTTGCCGGGGACAGTGATAAGTCCACTAACAACTGATAACGATTTGCTTCGGACCGAAGATGGATGACGATCGACGTTTTGTGGGTTTACTACTACTATATGGCATACTTATAGTATCTCGGCAGATGTTTGCCTTCAAAAACTATATGCCTTTAAGAAACACTACACATTTGGTATGTTGACATTTTGGCCACTTTTCTGCTTTCTGCTTTTGAAAAATAATAAAAATTGGCATAGTTCCCAAAAAAACCATTTCGATTTTCTTCAATTGACTTGAGAAATGTATATAGAATGAAAACCCCAATGTGGTTTGTCAGAACTAAATAAATATAAAGGAATTTTGTGCAGCGATCTACTACAAATATTTGCAACTGTATAAATAAATAAATAAACAGCGAAGCAATTGTGTAGATGCGATCATTTTTCTATGCGTTCTATATTGTTATATTGTATAACAGTTTTTCATTGATTTCAAACTTTAAAGCAAAGCTAAAGATATAAAAAAGGTGGTTTTAATTTATGACCGTTATCTGTAGACTTAGGGCATTAAATATTTTGGGTTATGACAAAATAAATGATAAAGGTTTTCTATATAAAACTTTGTTTATTATAACAACATTTTCTATGTTTAACTTTGACTATATATGATCGACCCTACAACCATTTTTGGAATTTTAAAGTCTCACCCTTTTTGGACTTGCTAGTTTTTTGCCTGTGCTAAAAGTTAATAATAATTATCACTGTTCCGCTGCACAGCAGTAAAAATATTTAAAAAACAAGAAAGGAAGCTAACTTCGGCACGCCGAAGTTTGTATACCCTTGCAGATTGGTTTTGATATTTATATTATAAATTTAAATGCTTAAAACACTCACAAAACAGAGTTTCATTACATTTTACCTATACTTATTATGTTTACAGTTTGACAGTTACAGTTTTACATTCCCAGCCTTACATTTTCTGTATATGTACCGATCGCTCCTATGGCAGCTATATGATATAGTTGTCCGATTTTCATGAAATTTATACCAAAATTCTGAAATAATTAAAAACGCTTAAATCTCAGAGTAGATGAAAATACGTTGAAAAACAACGAAGTTATCATTTTTTTCCTATTAATTTCCTGATCGTTCCTATGGCAGCTATAAGATATAGTCGTCCGATTTTCATAAAATTTTTACCAAAATTCAGAAATAATATAAAATGGCTATATCTAAAAAATGGTGCAAAAATGTTGAAAAACAGCAAAGTTATAATTTTTTTTTCTAAAAATTTATCGAACATTTGTATGGCAGCTATATGATA
>VNKB01016022.1:0-20748 GCA_008042735.1 Drosophila leontia | reverse complement strand
TTATCTAGTTCAGTTCTAAACACAACAACAACAACAAAACGTGTGCTGTATTTAATTTTTAGTTAAAAAAAACAATCTTACCTTAATAAGTGCAACGAAACGCTTTTCCAAAACGGTTGAAACGCGTCTTTATTTCGACTGAAGTCATTTAAGAGAACCTACAATCTAGCTGTAAGATCCTGCTCATACTTACATATACTTTTTGATATTCGGGACTTCGATTCGACTATTGACTCTACTATTAGTTAGCAACACATTTCGATATACGGTACTGGTTATTGCAGTATCCAATTAGTTAGTTTCGTGAAAAATATACAAGTTTAATAATCAAACGTAAGACATACTACATATACCTACATATTAAAAGAAAATATTATTCTGCCAGTTACAAGTCCTAAAATGAAATGCTGGCTCAAATAAAAGAGAACCTAACTATGATAAACCAAAGTTTCTTAATTTCCAGCCTGCCTCTCGGTATCTTGACGTTGACTGCCACTGGAGAAATCCGTGGATGTACTCTCCCTGTTTTGGATGCTAAAAGAATGAGTAAAAACAATGATTTTAATAAGACAGCAGCTGATCAAACTTTCCAACCCACCGTTTGTTAATCGATTTGATCATATCCCGGTTGCAGAATGTGGCCAGGAATATGATCATTCCTTGGCTGCAGTTTATGACTTCATTAATCGTTGTTAAGGGCTTCAGAACCTTTTCCGTCTCGCATATATACCCAAGAACTTCCAGGAACCAACTGCCCCCCATGATAATAAACAGACGCAGATAGACCCTATAACTGGAAATATATATAGTATGCGACTTTAAGTGTTTTTTTCTTTTCCTTTATCTGGAAAGAGTTCAATAGTAACATACTTGGCACGATTTCTGGCTTTCCTTTGCTTTGCAATTCGATTTAACTCGTTTTGATTGCCTTTGTTCTCCACATAAATGCACCGAGTTGTGAGGCCGAACATAACTCCGTTAAGGACTATCAGGATCGCCAATGGTGTGTATAAATAAATCATAGCAGACCAGTCATTCGCTGAAATAAAGCGAGTTACAGAAACACTTTAATCTGTAACTAAATACCTACTGTTTATCCAGCAGCCATACACTCCCACGCCTGGGCTGTAAGAAAAACCCACAAATTTATCCACCAGAATTATGAAAATGGTCAGGATACTGGTGGTGATCCAAACGATAGCGTTATAATTGAAGAAGCTACTACGGCCGTTGTCGTAAAAGTCCTGGAACTGCCTCACAGTGAATCTCCTCCACACATCGAAGCTGACAACCGAGAGCCACATAAAAGTGGCAATTACCATGAAGTAGCCAGCATAGCCTAAACCCAAGTTTAATATTAAAGTAAGCTAATCTGGGGAATATTTTGGGCTTACCATTAATGTGACATAACAAAGGTCTCTTTTCGAATGTTCCAAACATGCTCAGGACATTCAGCAAGAAGGTTAGAGTCAAGCAGATAAAGTAGAAATTGCAGATTCGGCCATGAAGGGTTCGGAATTTCGGCAGCCACAAGTAGACCAAGATGGTCAAGGACATGAAGAAGGTGGAGCACAACTTGACTGAAAAAAGGATAAGCATCGGTAAGTGCTTTAAATCTGCGCCATAACCCACCATATGCCATCACCAAAGGCGGCTCGACAATGCAGTTGAAAGCCACAAGACTGACGCTGTAGTTTTCCCCCAACTCATCTGGCTGCAGACAATATTCCAGCTTGGAGAGCATTTGGGCATCGTGGTGACGGTAAATGGTTCCATTCTGCAAAGTATATATACCCTCAGTCTGGAGCTCCTTACCTTAATATTACTTACTTCAAATAAAGTCCATTTATCTCTCTCATCCTCTTCCGGTAACAATCGATATACCTCCTTGCAAGGAAGTGGTAGCTCGTCCTGCACAACCATTACCTCCTTAATGTCTTTCTCCTCCACAGTTTTTCCATCGCTTTTGGTAATATTCAAAAAGTTTACGTAGGTAAGATTCTCGTTTATGTAGTCAGAGCAACTCATGCCATCACTTGTCATCATTTTTTTGGAGTCGCAACAGAATCGAATACATGTCCTTAGCTTGCACACACATCCTCGTATATGCTTGGGAGCTGACTTTCTTTCTCCGTCGAAGTTAATCACGTAACTATACTCGCCCGTTAGGTTAGCAGGTACGATTAGGTCATTATATTTATAAGAACCGTTGCTAAAACGGCCATTTATTTTGACAGTATCGAAGAAATCACAGTTCGGAATGTCAACACATTGAAAGCCGCTCAAAAGGATGCTCAATATAAAGGACGCTAGTATGACTTTAGGTGTCATTAATTCTGCAAACATTTTAGTTTCAGTTTCACACTCCTTTATTTTGTTGTGTCCACAAGAAAACGTGTTGCTTGTGCCGCTGTTCGTTCGATAATAATATAAAACTGACCGGCACCACATTATTAAACCAAGCGAATGGCAGTGACTTATCAACGTAATGATTCCTTGGGGAATATGGACTTCTTGAAAAGGAAATTAAAAAAAAATAATAATGAGAAAGGAAGCTAACTCCGCCTGCCGAAGTTTTTATACCTTTGCAGATTGCAATTGGATCATTAATCCATTTTGGTCAAATGAAAAATACAATAAATTATAAAAACAACAAAGTATTAAGTAGGATTTATATTCCGATCGATTCTGTGGCAGCTGCCCGATTTTCATAAAATTTAAATCGAAATTCTAAAGCAAAAAAAAGCCCAGCAGTTGTAATACTTTTCCTATACATTTATACGATCGTTTCAATTGCAGCTGTATGATATAGTAAGCTGTATGATATAGTTATATCATCCTGAATTTATGTATATACTTATAGGGTCGAAAATGACTCCATCACTGCGTTGCAAACTTCTGACTAAAATCATAGTACCCTGCAAGAGTATACAAAAAAAAAAATAATAATAATATTTCAAATATTATTCATCACGTTTCCTTTCAAAATTTCCCAAAACATCAATGTGCGTATTAGGGGAAAACCATAGCCACATTCCATAACACCACTGCTGTTATTCTTAATTCTCAAGGAATTTTAAAAATTTTCTAATGAGAACTAATTATTTCCCTAATTTAAAACAATAACCCAAAAGTACAAGTTGATGCGATAATTTTAATTGTTCCCTCAAGACAATATTTAGAATTAATATACAGTATTTTAATCAGTCTTAAAATAGTACCTAGAGGAACAATTTAAACCAACTTATTATTTACTTTCACTATTTTCAAAATCTAGTTAAAAATGTACTTAAAATCAGTAGTTAAAATGGTTATATACAAGAAAATAAATATGTAAATGTATTTATAACTCTTAAGCCTGTTTTTAATTTCCTTGCTGCATCAGCGGATAGTCCTGAGTCATGTTACACGTTTCCAACTCAATGCCAGTTGTCCTTTTCCCTAAAATCCTAATAAAAATATGCTGTTAACAATAGTTTTATAATGCTAATTTAAGAGCTTACCTATCACGAATGTCTCTGAGCAACTCCTTGTTGCAGATTGTTACCAAAAATATAATGATGCCCTGGCTGGAGTTTATAATTTCATTCACTGTGACAAAAGGCTTCCATACATCTTCTAATTCACAAATGAACGCCAAAATTTCCAATAGCCAAGATCCACCCATAATGATGAACAAATACAGATACAGGCCGAAGCTAGAAAGCCGTTGAGAAATAGATTAAATAGTTGAAATAAAAAAAAACAATCCAATTAATCTTTAAACCTAATGAATTAGAAATCTTGCAATTCAGCTTAAAACCGATTTGTTTCCATAGAGAGATTAGAATAAAAACAAAAAATTCTTACTAAACATGCTTATAAATAATTTTTTAAAAACCAAAATTCGTACTAAACATGCTTATAAATCATTTTTTACATAAAAAGATGACATACTTATCTCGATTTCTGGATTGCTGCTTTTCTTCGAATTTGCTAAGCACTTTTGTCCGGCTCTTGTTCTCCTCGTAAATATGCCGACTCGTCAAAATGTACATGATTATGTTAAAGGATATAAGGATGGCGATTGGCAAATAAAAATATAGCATTCCGGACCAGGAGTCAGCTGAAAAAAAGACAACAATATCTTAGAAGGACCAAAACTTTGCTTAGCTCCAGTTCGAGATTACTAAGGAAGTTAATCTCACTACTTAAACCATTAAAATGTAACAAAGAAACGTTAAACTTACTGTTTATCCAGCAGGAATACATGCCCACACCAGGTAGCAAGGTGTATCCAGTAACCTCGTCTAAGTACTGATCGACCAAAAATATAACCAATGTTAAGAATCCAGCTAAGCTCCAAGCGATGAGATTGTAGACGAGGAACATAGAACGATTGCTTCTTTGAAATATCTGGGCAGAGTGCAGGCCAAAATGTCGCCAAACATCAAAACTGATTGCGGAAAGCCAAAGAAAGGTGGCCATGGCCATGAAGTAACCAGCGTAACCTGACATAAATAGAACTGTTAGTTTTAGTAATTATTTTTGTAAATAAATCTTTGAAATTTACCATTAATAAGGCAGAATACACGTTTCTCCTCAGCTAATCGAAACATACTGATGACATTCAATAAAAATGTTGCCATCAGGCAGACAAAATAAAGGACAGAGCACATGCCATGCAGGGAATGGAATCTGGGCAGCCACAAATATAAAGCAATTGTAATGGCCAGAAATACCACGGATACTAACTTGACTAATAAAAAAGAAAATTATAAAATAAAAACTCATTTAAAATCTCCACAAAACCTACCATAACCCATGGTCAAAGATGGCTGTATGATGCAGTTATATGGCACCAGGCTGTAGGCTGTACCATTACCCGACATTTGAGGTTGCAGGCAATAGTCCTGCTTGGAGAGAAAGGCCTGATCGTAATGGCGGAACAGTGTTCCATTCTGGAAAAGAATTTCACTTTAGAAATGTTTCTAGAAACATACTTGTAAAAACAAAACCAACCTCGAATAAGGTCCATTTATCGTCATCAGTCAGGTCTTGATTTAGAGGGTAATGCTCCTGACAGGGCAAAGGAAGCTCCTGTTGCAGTATGATATCCTTGAGAATGTGCCTTTTCACCATAGTTCCATCCTTCAGCGTTACACTCAGAGTATAATCATAGCTGAGAGTCTCGTTTATATAGTCTGCGGAGCATCCCGTGCCATCGCTTTCCATTAACTTTTTGGAATGACAACACAAGCGTATACACGGCATTAACTTGCATACACATCCTCGGATGTGCTTGGGAACCGGTTCTCTGTCTCCATCGTACGTGACCTTGTAGTCATATTCCCCTGTCAAATGGGCGGGAACAATGATATTCTCGTACTTATACGATCCATTTTCAAACTTGAAGCCACGCTTTAGATCCACAGTATCGAAATAATCACAATCCGCAATATCAGCTTTGATGCCAATCAAAAGAATGGAGCAACAAATTGTGAACAAACAAAGAGATTGACTCATTCCGCCGGTGTATGTATTTTAACTCCGTAAATTTTTTGTTGACTTCTTCGCTTGACTGTTCGCTGAGAACTGATACTGCGAAGCGGTAACACATCCCGCGAAATTTCAAAACAAGCATGAGGTCAATATTATTTCCTGGAAAAAAGCAGGCCAAAACAAACTGCTCACTAATTTGATCAATTTGCAAAACAACAACAAATGAATCATCATAGTCTAAGCAATATCTTTTATAGTCTCTGAGATCTTTCCAGGACCTGCCAGAACTCAATGTTTAAATTACCATTTAAAGTCTCGCCGTTTTTCTCCAAGTGCACATTATTTATAAATAACAGCTCGAGCGAAAACCAGAAACGTAAAGCGGTTGTAATTTTCGGACATTTTTTTTATTACATCTGTATACATTTATAAAATATATTAAACAGTAACATAGTTGTATATTAACAGTACCGTACACAGTAAAAGTAATCGTACACATTAATAAGAGTCATAAAACATTAATAATCTATATCTTTGTGCTATATCAACTTTCAGTTTCAGCCGCACACGAAGCTTAGCTTGCCAAACACGATTTTATGGAAACAGGTGACGACATATAGAAAGATCTTGGAAATTGCATATAATTGTTGAATAACAAGAACACAAAGAAACAATCAACTTAGGTGTTAGACAGTAGCAATAATAATAATAATAATAGTAATAATAATAATTATAATAATAGTTGCTATAACCGCATTTCGAGAATGAAACGGGTTGCACATTTTCTTGAATAGAAAAGTTTTTGGATTTTTTTTAAATTTCTTTTTTTATGTATTTTTTTTCACATGTTAACCAACCAACTTAAAATAATTTGTCACTAAAATACAAACTTAAACGAACGACAATTTGCTTGCAAATAGTATTTACACATAGAATTTAAAATAATTTGTTTTTTTGATTTGTTTTTCCTCCCATTTTGTTTACATCTTCCTACAAGTTCTCTGACTAGTGGTTTACTATATATATATATATGTATTTATCAATATATCTTCTTGTGTATATATATATTTTTTACTATATATGCCAGTTTGCATTATTAGACTACCTGATTTGAAACCACAACACTTATTTAAATTGCAAAAACGTTAAACCTCTAAAAAATACATTTAATTCACATTTAGTTTTGTTTTAAAATCCATTAGATTTCTTTTTACGTGGGACTGACTCTTGGCATCATACACATGCATGTTTTCTACACATACATATATGTTTTTTTTTTATATAATAGACATTTATGCTTTGTTCAAAAATAGTTAACTAGCAAAACCAATTGTTTGCTCTCCTTCATCAAGTTCATTTATCGGTTTATCAAACCAAATAAGAATATTAAAGCCGGGCGCTTCTGAAATCCCCAGAGATTTGAAATCTACCCTTGTGGAGTCTAAAAGTATGCTATGCTGAATTTCTTTTATGTCTTCAAGCTTCTTTTGGGATCTATAAATCTCTATAAACGTTTGTTTTTGCACTTTTTAAGTATTTCTTGGCTTGGAACTAGTTTTAAACTTTAAACCCTACATTCTTACTCTTTCCTAGGCTCTCCAAATCCCTGGAGCTATCAGAAGCACCCCCCATTGAATTCGCATCCTCCATTTTTTTCTTTTTTACTTGGGCGCAGATGCCGCTTAGTGTTTTTGTTTTGAGATTAATCATTTAATGATTATTCACAGAAGTACTGAGGTAGAGTTGTTCCATCTGCCGACCCGTCGCCTCCTCTCTTGGCTCTTCTTTATCCTACCAACTCTGGTTCATGGCCTGCTCCAGCTTGGCCTTGGCCACCGCTGCTGCAGCCACTGCTGCCGCCTGGGCCGCCGCTGAGTTGGTGGAAAGGGGAATACCTGCTCCCGCAGGTTGTTGCTGTTTTCCAGCTGCCACGGCAGCAGCAGCCGCAGCGGCGGCCAACAGGGACGCGGACGGGGTGCTGGGCATGAAGTTAACATTGATGTTAATGGGATGCACCACTGGCATGCTCGTGAAGCTCTTCTCCAGCAGATCCATGCCGTTCAGGTACGGCACCAGCGCATTGTAGTCGACGTTGAGGGGCACATAGTAGTTGCCCTGGCCGTGAAGCGCGAAAATGGGCACGGTGAAGGAGTGCCTTGGCTGCAGCGGGGCAGTGGTGCTGCTGGGAGTGCTCAGCTGGGCTCCGGCAGCCGCCACAGCGCTCAGCTTGGCCAAGAGCGGACTGGAGTTGGAATTGCCGTTGTGTAGCTCGGACTTGATGTCCTTGATGTCGCTAAAGTTGAACGAGGGCGAGGGCTTGTCCAGACGGGCGGGATTCGCATTGGTGCCGCTAGCCTCGGTGTGCACCTCCAGCGGTATCTCGCCATTGGCCGCCGCCTCGGCCAGCTTTCGCTTCTTGGCCATAATCGGGGCTATCTCCGGCTCCGTTCCGTCCTTTGAGTGCTCCGAGTGAGCCTGCATGTGCGAGTGATCGCTCTGCAGGTGAGCAGCCACTGGACAGTGCTCGCTACTCGTTTCCTCGTCGTGCAGTTCGTGGACGAAGCGCTCCTTGATGTGGTTCTTGTACTTGTAGTTGTTGTTGTGCTCCACCTCGTGCGACGACTCCGAGTAGTTGCGCATCCGCACGGACAGCAGGCTGTCCTGGGTGTGGTGGCTGTGGGCCAGATGGGGATGCTGCTGCAACAGCAGATCCCTGGGCGGCGGCGAGTGCATGTTGGAGGTCTCTGTGTGGAGTATGGGTTCCCGCGACGACTCAAAGTCGTGGTGGCTGCTGTCCGTGTTGTGGTGATGATGATGATGGGGGGCTGTGGAGGTGATCACGGGCGCCTGATGCGGCTGCTGATGGGCAGCCAGCGGAGTGACCTTGGGCGCCGGCGGGCAGGTGGTGGAGCTAGCCGCATTGCTGCTGCTGTTGCTGCCACTGCTGTTGCTGTTGTTGTTGCCACTGGCCACTGCTCCGGCTCCGCTTCCCGTGGAATTACTGGGCACATTGTCGCCTCCTAACGAGGCTCCACCACTGCCTGCTCCATTGGTCAGCGGCACCTTGGACTCAAGGGCACCGTTCGATCCGTTCGAGCTACCGTTGGCCACGGCAACGACAGCGGCTGCTGCTGCTGCCGCCGCCTGCTGGCTCCTCTGCAGCTGGTTGAGATGGTTGCGGAAGCTCAGATCCTTGACGTCGTTGTGATCCTGGCTGTGCTCCACATCCGAGGCCGAGGCAGCGCCCAGCATGTCACGCAGGTGGCACAAAGGAGGATGGTATGCCTGATGCGGGCTGCCACTCGAGGCGCTCACATTGTCCGGCATGTGGCAGCTGCGCGTTGACTTGTAGCAGTCCGCTGGAGGGAAAAAACAAGGATTAGCCAATTGATTCACTTCGTTAAAATGCTTAAGAACTCACTCTTGAACATCTCATCGATGTGCTCCTGCAGGCGACCCAACAGGCGGTGGCAAAAGTCCTGCATGTGGACATCGTAGAGAAACTTGGCCGCCTCCTTCATGCAGTCCATGTAGCCACTCCGGTAGTCGCTCTCCTTCTGCTGGCACTCGCTCTGCAGGTGCTTCAGGTGACGGATGGCCATCTCGATGATCTCCGTCTTCTCGATGCGGCCACGACCCTTGCGCTGATACTGCGGCGGGATGAGGCGGGACAGATCCGCCAGGCAGGAGTTCATGCGATCCCGTCTCCGCTTCTCGATTATGCGATGGGAGAGCGGATCTTGCTATGGATAGATAGTCGTATATACGGTTTGGTTAGTGACGTTCACGAAGGGGTGTTTGGTAGGTCCCATTTTAGGGTTTTTCTTGGGCTTTTTACGACCCCTAAAGCTAAATGATTGTTCTGCTGAGAGGCGTTTTTCTTTTGCTATTTCATTTCACTTTATTTTTCGCTAGTTTCGGTTCTCTTTTTTTCGCTTTATTATCATTCTTTCATCAATTTCGGCTAACAATAAAAAAAAGGGTCAAAAGTGTCGGCTGCGTCGATCGATGGCGGGGAGGCGGCATCATGGCTCAAGGTCATAGCTCGTGTGTGTAGTGGGTGGTGGTTGGTGGGGTGAGAGTGTGTGATAGCTAGTGGGCGTGGGCGTCATCATCCTTGCGCTGCTCTAACGCTCTTTTGATCCTTTGATCTTGTCTCAGTGCTCGTTTTTTTTTTTTGTATTTGTTCAATTGATTCGGAATTCGAAAATATATGTGATCGCGAGTTGATTTTGTTTTTTTTTTTTCGCTCTCTAAAATTGTAATATTTACCCTCGATGTCTTATTACGTCTTCCGGTGGCATATTCAGCATCGTCCTCGCTGTATGCCGTGGCGGATGTTGAAAAATTTAAACTAGATTCTGTGCAATAAGGAAAACTGGAGACAGTTGCTTCGCTATAATTCGTTTAGATATGCAAAAAGAAGTGGGAAGGATAAAGAAACACAGATAAGTCCAAATCTTGTTCAAAAATATTTTTATATTATTTGTTGTTTTTTTAATCAGATTTTCGTTTTGGTTCAGATTTTTGTTTTCGTTTTAGTAATGCATTTATTAGGCGCATAACTTAGCCTGACTTATGAGTAGTAACTAAAGCTAGTTAACCTAAGATTAATAGTTAAGGTCGTTTAAAACTAATTGGTTTTTAGTTTTGTTTTGTTTTTTATTTATTCAGTTATTCGAAAACGTATGTAAAATAAATTAAGGCTGTAATGGAACAGAGAGAACAAAGGATTAAACATGTTGCTGGTTCAGCCAAATCAATCGGTGAGTGCGTCTCAAAGAGCTCTCTCCCTCAGCTAGCTGGGTTTTTGGGCCGAGTGGTCGGTCGCTTGGCTAAAATCAAACGAGCGTTTTGTTTGGTTTGTGTTGTAGTAAAACGGGGTGCAAAGGCCTTAAAGTACGATTAGCATACGATACGTAGTTGTTGTTGCAGAAGAGACATATTCCAGGATAGATCCTTATGTCCAGGAAGGTAGAAATCTCTATATCACATTTACACACGCACAGTAACAAAAAAAAATATAGTCGAACTCATTGGGTGTGGATCTCTCTTCATTTAACATTTTATAATAACTAAAATTCTACAAATATTCGAGTCTTAAATCATTATTATTATATTAAAAAATATCCCACAATCACGACAAGATCTCTGAGTACAACCCATCAATCACACTCTGCGTAAAACCATTTTTACTGGCATAAACCATTTGATTTTAAAATTTATTTCAAGAACTTGCCCCGCCAGATGCCACACGTTTTCATACATGTGTACTCCATATACACAGACATACCTCTATATATCGGGCCATCTAATTTTAGAGTCTACACGTTTTTATTGCCATGTGCCAACAAAAATATTATAAAATGCTGAGCGCAAAAACTTGAACAAGATTTTTGTAAAGCAATAACAAAAACAACAACAAAAAATCCTAGAAAATTGGTTGCCAAGCGCCGCCGCAGAGGAAATATCATAGAGTAAACTATACACACACACAGAAACAGCACATCCTACACGATTCTACATTTAACAGACCCATTGAATGCCAATTTCTCGAACCAAAACAAAGGCACACACATCATAACGACGGTAAGGGGGCCAAGAGAAACGGCTCGAAAGCGCTAGAAACCAAAATAAAATAAAGTGGCCGCAAGAGCACAGTGCCTGCTGCTGCTCGTAATAATAAGTGTCATGGCTTTGGGCGATAAGCGGGGCGACAACAAACAAATCATATACTATATATGCGTTATTTATCCGTCCACATAGTATACATGGCGAGAGATACCAGAACGCACCAGTCCCCGGCGCCTAGAACTTGTTTATCCGATCTGAATCGACTTGGCCCCGCCCCTTCCGCCCTCTCTCAACCGAAAAAAAGGCGTCAGCAACTTGTTTTCATCTCGACGTTTAGCACAATTTGCTGATTTCGATTTGTAAACCGTGGCCAATTATCGGTCCACCAGCTCTTCAACTCGCTGGTTCACACTGCGTATGAGTAATGCAAACACAAAAGCGATTTCGAACTGGGCGTGGCATCATCGCCTTGGATAAATGCAGGTTGACGACTGCACTTGAGACAATATTTATTCATGATTTAGATATCGAAAGAGAGGAGTTCTTGAAGGGCAAAGAATAAAGAGTTGTTGAAAACAACCAAAAATCTCTGGGATAAAAGGATAGAGTTTATCAAACAATAAATGTTTTAGGTTAATTTGTTTTTAATTGAATTGGTTTCCTTACCAAATAATTGCTTTTACTCCTAAGTACTGTTGGAATCTGGTTGATTGCATTACAATTACTAACCATTAGTATTCATTAAAATATCAATAAAATAATTCCAACATACCTAGTTTTCATTTGAATAATCTAAATAGCTCAACGGTGATAAATTTATCTAAAAACTTGTTTCCTATGATTCTTCCATTATTCTTCGTCATACATTTTAATCGAATTCATCAGTTTGTTGTCTGATTGCGAAGGCTTGTTTAATTTTGGGGGGCTGCGCCATCGGAAAATCGCGTTCAAACAATCCCGTGAACAGGGCGTGTACTCATTGGCGCACTTTACATCATTGGCCAAAAGAGCAGAGTCTGAGAACAACGTCAGTCCGCGAGAATCACTCGCTTGATTCATGAGAAAATGTGGACTAAGAACCCCAAAATTCCCCCAAAAATGCTCAAAGTTGGCAAGATGCCGCCACCCCCCACATAAAGATGGCGATGGCGCTGGCCCAGTGAAATGGCTTGCGTTTTGTTTACGTTCTCAGACCGTTTTTGTCATCGCACTATTAAGTAATTGGCACAGAAAGACAAGTACGCCAAATACGAGGGCGAGATCCACAGGTAGTCCGCGACCCTGCCCCGATGACGACAGTTCCGATCAGTCGCCGTGGGCTGCCAAAGGCATGGACAGCATTCCCCGATCCGGATCCTAAATAGAGAGAGAGAGAGTAGCGCTTCTGGCACGTTTGTCTACGCATGAGTCGGTGATAATTGGCCCGTAGTAATGTATAATATAGTTTGCACACGCTCGCTGTGATATCTCTGAACTTGGTTCATTGATATTCGAGTCTAACCATTTCCTGTCCTTATCGCGGGTAGTTAAACCCTATAATGATAAGATTACAGAGCAACACGTGACGTCCTTTCTATTATGTTATTTAGCTATTTTTCTGTTTTTCTGTTTTTCTGCCATTATTGTTGGTCATTTCGAGTGCCATAAATAGTAGAGCAAACTGATATAAGCCAAATACAACTTGTTCTTGGCGGTTTATTTAATCTTCTTGTGGATGGTGGGAAATTCCCAGGAATTACACACCAAAACAAGCTGCTAAGATTAGTAAGTAAACCCCCTGTTCCTTTGAGATGTGCTATTTAATGACAATGCTCTGGGACAGTCATATCTTGATGACCGAAAAATCCAAAGTTAATCAACAACCAAGTGGCATTCACTGTTGACTCACTCAGATGGCGCAAGTGATTCATGTATAGTATCTGATGTCGATGCTAAGAGCATAACAATGCCCAACAACAAATCTGAATAAGCTAAGAAAATAATCAAAAATCAATATATTTAATACATTAAAAAATATAGGTAACATTACAAAGAAGATAGGAAAAGGTAGTTCTAAAGTTTTTATTAGCTTTAAAATATATTATTTGTTTTTAAGAATATATCTCACAAAACTCATAGTTGCAGTGCTAGAATGAACTATTTCTCGCTGTGTAATTATTTACACAACCCAGATGTTAACGGTGGACAATCAGAGGCATTCAATGCCAACAGTTTCCGCCGCCGATCTGTGTCACAAAAATTTCCATATCGACATTGGGCAATGGAAATGCGCTGCCTCTGTCTCAGATTTTGAATTGTGAAATCTCCGAGGGCAGCAAGAGCGGAAAACAAGCCGAGACAAGTGATGACGCCAAAGGCGCAGAGAGACAACAAAAAATAAATCAAAATAAATAAAATAGAAGAATATGTGTGCTCAGTCTGTCTAATTAACAAAGTGGGCGGGTCTGCTGCTGGACTGGTCTGGTTCTCGCCTGATCGTCGACCTTGAATGCTGCGCTTGGCTGATAAGATTTATCACGAATATATAGCCAGCTAGATTAGCGCCAATTACGCTTGAAAAGCTGAATACTGCAACTGCGGTCAGGTGAGCGATGCGCTATCACGTGAGATTCCGCCGACTCGAACTGGAACTGGAACTGAAATTGCCGAACAGCTCATAAATATTCAGATAAATACAGACGAAACAGACGCAAAACTACGTTTCGGCGGGCACGTGATATAATTGTTATTGGCCAAAGTGCAAAGACCAGAAAAACATGAGCGCCAAAAATTGCAGCAGCAGCGCAATTCGACTCGCAGCAATTTCAGTTTTTACCAACACAAACGTGTGCACGTGCCGGATGGTTTGGTCGGCAACAGTGTTTGGGATTGGACTCGGTTCGGGAATGGAAATGGAATCGAGGAACTGAAAATGGAATCGAAATTGCGGTGGCGAGGGCAACAGTCCGTACCCCTGCAAATGGCTCTCTGGCGTGCTGTCTAAGCGAAAACAATTCAGTGTGGGTATAAACAGATACATGTGTACATATGCCGTGCAAAAGATACAGATACAAAAGCCACACACAGCTATGCATAGATACAAATACGAGGCCAGTTGTAGGAGGTTCTACGCACACAATTGTCGGACCATCGAATTTTCAAGATTCACTGGAAATGTGCAAATGGAAATCTCGTAGCTCCGGGTGATGAGATAAAGCTGTCTTTGTTTCAAGGAAAGTGAATCACAAATGGCGGATTATACACAGCACAGTTGAGTCTGGCTTATGAAATTTTCACACGAATCTTGTAAGTAAATATGTGCAATATTAAGTCAAGCTATTAATATATAAGTATTTATTCAACTTTTGTTAAGACTTAAGGCTTACTATTTTTAGACCGTTTTATATATATATATATGAATATACCTTCTCTCCCAAACTATTTTATGTATGCAAATCATTCATGAAAACTAATCGATAATATAACCAAAAGCTACACAAACTTTTTACTTTTATTACCAAGTTTAACATATGCAAATGGTTACTAAAAATGGGTTTCCCCCGCGTACGCTCCAAATTCCAACGCTAATCGTACATCCCAGATCTGCACTCACACTTACCCCCCGGATTCATTTGCATTTTCCCCGGACCAGCCCCATCCGCATTCCCCAGATGAAATAAATGAACCGCACCGCACACTCGCCATAACTGGGTCAAAAGACACTCAAATCCATCTATTTAAATCGTTTAGCGGCAATCAAATGCAGTGGTCATGAGTCACCGCCGCCACCATCAACGGACCCCGCCAAAAAGCATCGAGCTGAGTGCATTAATCACGGCAGTCACGAAAATCCACCACATACCCGTGCTTATATATACATATGTATATACTATGTGAATTTCACAATATCTGCAGCACGTTTCACAGGGGTTACAAGGGGGTTTTCAGAGGGGGGTCAGCTTGGCATGGAACGTGAACGTTGCAGGGTCTACGTGCCCGCCTCTCAAATGCCAATGGACGTCGAACCGACGATGACGATGACGAAGACGATAAGAAGACCGGCGACGGAACGGATCGATGCGGATCGGTTGGAGATCGAGATCGGTTCGGGGTTCGTCCCGGACACAGGCGGATATATACATATGTATCTGTCCATATAATTTATAACACTCTCCGTTTTGAGGCTATTTATAGCCTGCAGCATGCGTTTGTTGTTTGTTTTGTTGATAAACACGATATATATTCGATCGAAAAAGTGAAAGAATTATAAACAACTGTGTTTATATGGGAATTTTGACAATTAATTAGTAAATATTGTTGTTTTTTAGAATTTATTTTCAGGGTATTCACCTTTGTTAAGTACATTTAAATTTATGCACAAATTTAGAGTGCAAAATGACACTCTGAATTCTCTTTTGTCATTAACTGTTTTAGAAAACATATAAATGTCTAGTTTAATCACTTTACCGAATTTCCACTGCAGTTTTCTTGGTTACTCTTGCAAATCCTTGTTGATTATTTAGACGTGTTGTCTTGCTGAACATCTGTGAGTTGCTAAGCCTACATGGAGTCCTTTATGGATCCTTGTAACACAGACGTAGCCAGCAAACAAACACACTTTCTCAGAGTTCTCAGGCCGGTGCAGTAGTTGATCATTTTGAGTTTCCATTGGATTTTTCCACCGTAAATAACACTAATCACTGGGTCAGGGTCTTTAGATCGTTTGTAGGCGTCGTTGACAAGATCCCGAAATCGAAAACAACGAGAGACAGCTGAGTATTAAATGGGGTTGGGGGGAGTATTATATTTTATTATTTTTGTTTTCCATGTGGAGGGGCTTAGCAACTGTCTCGTCGTGCAACAAACCCGAGATCTCACTGACGCTTGACAACTCTGGACACTTGATGGATACACATGGCGGCTATAGATATAGATAGAGAGACACTATACTTTCCGAGGGCGATTGTGCGTCACGCCCGCTTTGCTTTTTATCGCGTGTTTGCTTATCTCTATAGATATTTGTGTGTTTTCTCTCTGATATTTTTTTCGCTTTTATTGCCTGACTTTGGTGTTGATTAAGATGGCAGCGCGTAATGCAAATTATAAACACTTCAGCGGCGACGAAGACGCGTGTTTACCCCAAGTGCCATTTGATAAGGCATCCAACCGCAGGGGCAAACCAAATTTATAATGTTTATTCTATTTTTTGTCGTTTAATCACGCGTGCAAAGATTAAATTTGTACCGAACCGATCGTTAAAAAATGTATTTAACCTGTTTCGCTCATTAGTTTCCAGTTTCCAAGCTAATTATAGCGACTAGACGGCACACGTGACGTATACGTAATCATGACCATTCATACGCCATGGGTAACTTTCCCCCACATAAAAACACTCAAAGCTGAAACCAAAAAACCAACTGGAAAAAACCCGAACCGAATCGAAAACCCTAACGAAAACAAAAGCTAAGGCCAATCAAATTGGGCTGCATATTTGATGAGCGGTTCATTCGATTAGCCCTTGTGTATTTATAGAGGAAAACGCTCCCAGGAGCCGTAGTAGTGGTCACCGAATACCAAAATAGCCAAAAACAATGCTCAATCAAAAACACAGCAGCTAGAACAGCAGAAACATGAGGGAAACACAAAACTTGTTGACCTTCAAAAGGACACCGACTGGCACCCACAACACACCCCGCCCCACGCCCTCGAAAGGCCACACAGATACGTGAAAAGTACACCCATCCAACCCTCAATCGGAGGAGTTGGGAAAGGGCCTGCCACGCTGTTGTTAACTGATATTTATAGCCACGTTTTGGCCGTTGACATTTAGCAGACGTGAAAGAAAGTCATTTAGAACTCCCGCTTTAATTATTTATCGTAGCTCTGGCTACGCAGCATTCTTCCTCTTCGTGTTTAAGCCAAGTTTAAGTTTAATATAATAAATGCGTTAAAAATTAAATTTCTCTACTTCTTAGGAGGTTAACTTTTACCACAAGGCCCTTCTCAAGCGTTCAGCTTAAATTATTAATAGCCTGCCCCTGGCGACACCAACGCCTTTTCGAAGCTCTGGCCACACCAACGCAGCTTTTTTGTGGTTCCACTCGGGCACGTTTAAACGAAATTCAAGTTCAAAAAATTAAATTCGTTGGGATGGTGGAAGGGGGAAACCTCGCAGGGAAAATCAACGGAACATCACGTTTGGCAAGTCGTGCGTTGGTTTTTTTTTCTTTCTTTTTATTTTATTTTGTTTTGGCAAACACAGAAAAATAAAGATGAAATAAAGCAAAACTAAAGCAAGAATCTCCAACTAAGAATAGCCCGGCGACAGAGTCTGCCCACGTTTTCTTCGCCCGATATTCGCGTTTGTTTTGCAAATTCAAAATTGCTTTCTAGCTCGGTGGCTAAAAATACGTGGCCCACACAATCACACACACGTACAAGATCGAAAGATCCACACCCAATCCTGTCTAGCACACACGCTTTAAAAAAAAACAACAACAACAAGATATAGAAGAGGCGGAGACATAGGCTAAAACCAATAAATTCGAGTCTAAGATCTACACTAAACAATTAATTAGTTCACAGAGAAAAAGCATCACAATAAATAGTTTGATTGATTGCTTTAAAACTCTGCAGTTAAAATTTTAACTTTAATAAACTATTTTTCTCAGTTTTCTTATCCTTTTTAAATGGCAAACTGCTGTTACACTTTGTGATATTTTTTCTCTGTGTGCTTAAGCTAAACGCGCGCAGGTGAAAGTGAGTTTTGGGTTGTGGTTTCGATTTTGGATTTCGGATTTTTGATTTTTGCATTGTTTCAATTTTATTAATCATTCGACTTGCAGTCCAGCGGGATCTGTGGCTGTCATACCTACCTCTCATACTTAACCGGATGTGCGGCGTGTCCGTTCGCCTCGCTCCAGTAGGGCTCCATGGTGGGGCTGCCGCTGCCGCTACCGCTACCACTGCTCCTCCCCGATCCTTGTCGGACTCCGATTTCGCTTTTGAATCCGCTCCTGGGCAGTGTAACCGTAGGCTGCTCCTGCTGCTGCTGCGTCGCCGTCGTTTGCTGCAGTTGCGGTGGAATGGTGGAAGTGGTCTGCGCTCCTTACGTCAATGCAGAAATAATTGAGAGATAAATGCCGGGGCGAGTTATGGCCGAGCAAACAGGTTGTCGATGCGGCGAAGGCGAAGGCGACTGCTGCTTCGTAGACGGCGAATTCGGTTGCGGGGCGAATTACTCTTTTTCTGGTGGCTGGCGAGCCTAGGTACGTTTTTTCTTTGTATTTCCCGGATTTGTTTCAAATTTAGAATGGCATTTCGAAGCGTGTGTTTATATTTATGTTGGAACGAGTGGAATATGCTGATAAGTGTGGATGTTTACTCTATCCGCTTATCAGGACGTCTCGAATGTCCGAATGTGTGTGTACGCGTACGGGCTGCGTGTGGGCGATAACGATAGCGATAACGTCGCGTTATTTTCACTCGAACGAACGGTTTTTATACTCTATTTTTGGAGCAACAATTAAAGTGCACTTGTTGGAGCAGGCTCCCTGCGCGACTCCTCGTTCACTCTCTTTCTCTCGCGTGGGCGGCGGTGCACAAAAACAAAGAAAACAAATAATGTCGAAAAACGTGACCGCCTCTTGTTTTATTTTCCGCAGTTCTGCTCGTATTTCGATGTTATTTTTCACCTGTCTTACACGTTTTTAGATTTTACGACACACCGAGAGCAGAGTACACTGTTATTTGTTTTGTTAATATGCAACAACAATAACTTCCTTTCGTTTCACAGTGGAATTTTACCAGCCGCCTATATACACACTCATACAGCTGCGGATGCGAGCGGACAACGTGCGTGTGCGAGTGTGTGCGTGCGTGTTTCACTATTAAAGCACATACAGATATTTATATATATATATCAAATTTGTTGTTGCTCCTCCAGCTAATTTTGCTGTTTTTTATTTGCTCTCTCCCTCTTTTTTGGATTTGGTTTGGATATTTCTTTTTATTTTTGCACTGGCACTGTGGCGTTTTCACCGCTTTTTCACGTCCGTTCGCGGCCCGAAGCAAATGAATTGTAGTCGAGCGACCCGAACAGTTTGAACATCAACCATCCGCCCCGTGAGCAGTGATGTCATTTTGATCTGAGCAAAAAAGCTGGATTACTCAAAAAAACAGCTAGAAATCCTAATTCCAAGGGAAAAAAGCTTATTTGTAGAAAATAATTTAATTTAAAAATATTAAAAAATACACAAATGGAAAAAATATATAATTTGAAAATAGACTAATTAACTCGGCCCTTTCCGAGATATCCTATTCGACACTCTGGTTCGCATACTATGAGTTTAAAGCTTACCAAAGGAGGTTTTTTCACTTTTGTATATTTTTTAATCGAAAACCTTCAACAATCAAGAGATGAAAATTCCATTAGAAGTCTGCTTTAATTTTCTGAAAAAGCTGGAATTCCCGCTGCCCGCTGTTTTGAAATTTTTCCCGCAATCTCACTTAATAATAACCTGAATTTGACGGGGAAAAAGCGGAAATGACATCACCGAGCAGCCCGAAGCAAAAACGAAATGAATGAATTGTACTCGGCAAGCGGCACGAGACCCCAAAAAAGACCCGAGAGAGCTCCACATTGATGACGGGAGAGCAACATGTGTTAGTGTGGGTGTGGGGCGCCGGGGGGTGGTGGTAGATAACACACCAGAGAGCGGCTGCGGCTGTGCGTGTACATGTGCTAGCTGTGTGTGAGTGTGTGTGTTATCGCATTTCGTGTGCGGCGAACGTGATTGCCACAGTGGGACCAAATTCCATATTTTACGGTCACACAAGTCCCCAGTGAGATTGGCTCATGGGGGATTTGCAAAAAAAAGATTACCCAATTTGCCAGATTGTTGTTTTTAATGTCGGTGGTTTTATTAATGGAATAACAAAAAAAAATATAAAGAAATAAATCCTATTTACGCGATTATCAAAATTTTAAAATGCTGAAAATATTGTAGGTGCCAAATTGGCTATGAATTGGGTTATTTTATTATAAACATCTGAATTTTTTAGGCTATTAAAGGCATCTAAATTTAACAAAATATTTCTGCAGACATTAATGTGAAGTCAACGCTGAGGGCTCTATTTTACGTTTATAGTACCCAAATCTCAGGAGAGCCTCTAAAAAACGGGTTTGAACTGATTGAATTTAGTATTTTCCAAGTCACGCCCCAGACAGTCTGCTGCCCACTTGCACGCCACGACCTTCGGCAGCGCGTATCGTGACCTTTTCGATCCACCCGCACCACTGTGCCGCCGATTGCCCCGTTTCGGGGCTTGATGACTAGACGACTCTATAACTCGGTGCTTGTACTGGTAAATTCACGGCACTTACACAACCGCAACACATACACATATGTACACACATGTTAGTTGGCATTGTCGTTGTTGTTGCTAGACAGGCATAAATTAGTTGCGTGTGAATTATATTAATGAGCCAACTAAATGTGCGATTCCCATAAATAAGTGCAACATACTTATGTTCTTCGCTTTATTTTATTTTTTAATCTTTTAGAGGCAAACAAACCTCAAAGGTACCGTTATTAATGGCTTGCCATTGTATCTGCTCTCAAAAAATAAAAAACAAAACAATGAAAAAATATATATAATAATAAAACGAAAAAAACAACGACGCAGAAGCTCAAGGCGAACAAAAACAACAAC
>VNKB01016021.1:0-12402 GCA_008042735.1 Drosophila leontia | reverse complement strand
GTGGATTTTTTATGGCTCGTTTAGCGATCGGCAAACAGGGCGCTTGTCTCGTAATTTACATGAAATTACTTCATTTGCAGGAGGATCCTTTGTCCTGCGGTCGTCGTGTCACAGTGCGATCAAACAAATCGTGAGAATGCAAATCAGTCAGGCTTCGATCTTCCATCAAAGTCGGAATTGGGTTTGGTTTTTGCTCCCCGATTAGCTCTAGTTTTCGTTGGTCCTTCAAGAAAAATGAAAAGAAAAAGTACGTAGACGAAGCAGCTGCGCTGACCAACGGACACGCTCTCGCAATTAGCCATGAAATTTTCCATTTCCATCTTGCAAAAGGACCCTCAACGGCGGCTTTTGTCCTTTGGCGCTGGACAGTGAAAAATCAATGTGCCAAAAAATATGGAACCCAGTTTCCAGGCATCTTGCAATTTTCATAATCAGTCTGGGGGAGTTATGAATGGATTTTTCGTTATGGAATATGAACCATAACTACAGATGTTTTTATTCTGTATATGAAATTTTTAGAATTTAGCTAGATTCAAAAATTATATAGAGTTTGTTTTTGGGTTCTAAATAGAGGATATTTTGTGTAGATTTTGAGTAATGTTATTGTTTTCAGGTATATCTTGTTTAAATTATTATTTCAAAGTTAGTAATTTCGGGAAATTTAACAAATATATTACTTTTAAGCAGAGAGAAAAATGTAATAAACTTTTTATTATAATTCCCAAGTGTTTTATTCCAAAAACTCGAACAAAAATATTATTTTTAAATAAAGAAATGTTTTTAAAAATAAATAAAAATTATAATTGTACATATATAATATTTTTTTTTTTTTTGCTTTTCTGTTATTTAAATATTTAAATATATTATATTATATTTTTAGCTTTTAAATTTACTTTTTTTTAAGAAATTCCTATACATTTTATTAAAAAATAAATTTAAAAATTACTAATAAAATGAAAACAAGAATATGGTATGGAACAACATTTAAAAACGAATTTAACAATGATTTAGGGACATTTTCTAATTAAATCAAATAAAAAAAGGATCTTTAAAAACACATAAAACAAGAAAGAAATCTTATTCCTTAGCATTCCCCCTGCAGGCTCAACCCATTTCTCTCCGCCTCCCAAGGATTTATTTATCTTGTATTTAGATGGCATTGATCGGCGATGGGAGATATAGCCCTTCTATATTCTACCTTAAATTTTCGCCTGAGTAACTGCAAAAAAAAAGGAATGAAGATAAAAAATAAGGCAATCTCCGGCTGCATCCTTGGGCTGGATGCGCTTCCTTATTCTGGATCCAGTGCGCCGCCGCCTTGGGCCTCGTAAATCAGGCTGCCAAATGTCATTCGGCGACTTGACATGCTGCATAACAAGTTTCCGGCTTTTTTCCAAAAAACTGAGCTGCATTCTCTGCGTTTTATCTTTCGTTTTTTTTTTTTGAGCTGCCTGTCAAATTACTTGAGGGCGCCGCAATGTCTGAGAATTATTTGTGGGTACCCAGGAGGCCGCGACGGACAAAAAGGACGCGCAGTCTGGCAAGGACGAGTGCAACTGCTGCAGACGCACAGGAGAGGAGGGCTGCGGATCCTAAGGATCGACAGGATCTGTGCAACTCTTTTTTTTTTTTTTTTTTAGATTTTTTCCTCTGGCTTTTTCGGGTGGATAAACCTTTTTTTTTTTTGTGTGTGTGTGAGAAATGCAAATTTGGTTAAGTTTAAAAATTTGTTAGGACAACCGGACGAAGGAATAGGAGTGGGAAAAAGCGCTGCACTAATTTGATTTTTTTTTCTTCTTCTCCGCTTTCGGAAATGCAGTCTTGGGAAGGGTGTCCTTGCTGCTCCTGGCTGCTGCCATTTTTTGGTCATTTATCAAATTTCAAATTCCAGAAAGCAGATCAGTCTCAGTGTCTGGGTCCTGGTCCCGGTTCTGAGTTTGTGTGAAGTGAATATCAAAACAAAACAAGGACATCGGAGTCGACAGCAGAGTCGGCATTCCTCTTGCTCTCTTTTGCGGCCAAGTCCTTTTTCGGGGCGCGTCCTGTCGGCCTGTCAATCAAAAAGTCCTCTTCGATTTTCCTACCTCTCTATCTATCTCTTTCTATATATATTTATATATAATCTTTGCTATACTTATTTTCCCACACATTTTCCGCATGCAAATTTTATTTGCAATCGTCCTTCGTTAACTCGCAAATCCCTAAAATCCTCAATATTTATCGCTTACACGACGACATCAAGTTTCTTGCACAAATTAGGCAAATTTTCGGGGCCACCCATAGACCCAAAACATCGATATATAAAACCCAGATATGTCAAGGGGTTTATGCCTAATGCATTCGCAATTAGTTCGCCAAACCTAACCCTCGCTTAGGGATTCAAATTGAATTTATAATCGATTTGGATCATTTTTTTTTTTTTGCAAGAACGGGGAAAGTCCAAGGAAATCCACCCCGAGTCTGCGTAACCCTTCCCTTTCGCCCTCTGTTGTTGTTGCTAATTTCGATTCTAATGAAGCGCGAATTACGAAAACATGGAAATCGTATCAATTACAGAGACAAAGATCGGCTGGCGGCCATGAAAAGCGCAAACATCCTTCTATCGAGGGTTTGGGATCAGGGAAAAAAAAGATATATAACAGAACGGGCGGAAAGCACTTTGGACTTATGCAAAAAGATGTGGGCTCAAGGGTTCTGTAAATGTTTATCTTTATAGATTTAGATTTCTTTTTTTTTGGCTTGAACCATTGATTATATAGGAGGTGGGAGGAGTGTAATGTATGGAAAAAATATTAAAAATATATGAAATAAAAATGAAAAATTAGCTTTAAGAAACAGAACAAATTTCTAAAGAAATTATTTAGTAAATTATGATTTTATTTGTCTTGATATGGAGAGAGTTTAGTGAAATGTTTAACCAAATATCTTACACTATAATATCCCTTTTGAAAGAAGTTAAATCTAAGGAAAAAAAAATATATATAAAATATATAAAAATAAAATACCTAAAATCTAAATTAAGTTAGTTCCAAGGGCAAATAATATAAGAAATATAAAAAAAATATTTTATATAAAATAATAATATTTTTAATCATCAATTATACCTTTAAAAGCTCAAATTAATGGCTTAAACCTTTGCCTATATAGAGGTATATATTAAATTAATAAATAAAACACCTTTTTCAACTAAAAACCTCATTAAAATGCAATATGAATTACACTAAATATTTATTATGTAATTACAAAACCTTTTTGTGGAACATAACCCATAGCTCTATATATAAACAAACTTTAAATTATATGCAAGTATATAAAATCACCTCTTAAAGACACAAAGAGTCTGCATTTCACGGCTCATTAAATATTCGCCGCTGACCAGACAGAGAACTTTCCATCAAAATCCACATTCAATAGTCCTTCTAAAGGACTTCTTGAGGATAGACAATGACATAACAGATTCGCGGGCAGCTGTCCCTATTTTCTGACTTTTTGACTGAAGTTGAGTTGTCCTTGAGAGAGAACGTCTCCCAGCGGGATCAGCTCAAGTACCCACCCCGGCCCAAGTTTTCCACGAATCCATACCAGACTCCCCCGCACAGGACTCACGCGTTTTTTGATCCTCAAGGAATATGCAATGAGAAATGCATTTGCCATTATTCTAAGATTGAACGAGCTCGTAAAATCCAAAGATCGACAGGCACACGTCACATAAACATGACCAGGACCCGGGGCCCAAACGGCTGCTAATGTAGGGCACGAGTGTCCTGTCCTGGCTATGCCATGTCCTGGCATCTGGACAAATATTTACCGAAGCTTCGGCTCGTAAATTGCCGCCTCCGCACAATGGCAAAAGATTCAGGAGTACAAATCAGAAATCAAAGTGAAAGTAATGACCGTTTGCCGAGGAGAGAGACAGAGACATTAGGCTTCTGTTTCGGCTTCTGCTCCTGGTCCTGGTCCTGGTCCTGGTTCTACTCCTGCTGCTGCTGCAATTGTTCTATATTCTGGACAACACACGAGGCAAATCTGGGCTGAGACACCTTGCGACGTCGCCGTCGTGTGGGTTTCCTTTCTTTTCCCACCTTTTTTTTAGCCGCTTGCCAGCTGTCCCGAGGCAAAGATCTCTCACATTGTTGTTTGATCGCTCCAGGATCAGGCGGATGGCCAACACAAAGGATGCCTTTGGCCGGGATTTACCTGCTTAGCGGAGAGCAATCCTGTGTTCTTTCACCGGAAGAAAGAGAGCGGTCACGGCAATAGAGAGAGAGAGAGAGAGTGGGAGCAAAAGAGCCCAACGTTCAACAGGAGGTTTTCCAAGGCAAAAAAGAGAGCAAAGAGAGTGTTATTACTTTTCCCTACAAGAGCGACCTCTTTCGGCTGATGGCTGAAACTGTTAAAAGGATTTGCTTTCTCCCGAAAATCTCTTAAATATTTTCTGCGCTCTTAGATTTGAGAGTTATAAGGAAAATTAATAAAAAAAAATATATTAACTAAAATTACTTACAAATTCTTTTGCTTAGTAAGCTTTTTTTACATTAAATATGATTTTCAAAAACCAAACAAGAAATTAAAACAAATTTTGTATAGTTTATTGGGCTTTCATTAACCTTAAAAATATTAATGAATATTAAAAAATATTGCAATCATATTTTTATAGAAATTTACAATTTTGTTTTTTTAATTTTTTTGCTTTAAGAAAACTTTCTTTTTGTCAAAATCCCAAACATTTATATTCCTTATCTAAGAAATTCCCACACTTGCCCCATACTCAACTTTCTAGCTTCCCACTTCCTTCAGATAAGTCCATATACCCTATCTCTATATATAATATTTGTCTAAGCCTTATCGTTAATATTTATCTAATCTTGAATATTATATAAAAACTAATTAAATATCAGAATTTTCCCACTACCGAAATGCCTTTACTCTGACCACAAAATCAAAACCAAAGAGAGGATTTCAACTGATATTTACTCTCCCTCTCTCTTTGGGGGTTAGTTTTCTACTTCGGCCAAGTTCGTCTCACTTCGGCTCGCTTCGTTGGCTTCAGGCTTCGGCGCGAGCCTTTGCCGAAGGCTGCGCGTGCGCAGTTCCTCATTTCCGTTTCAGAACTCGTGCAGTGCAGACACTGCAGGCAAAAGTTATAGAAATAAAAATATATATAAAATAAACCCCTACATTTTTTGGCTTTCAAAAGCTTATTTGGCATTACTTTTTTTTTCTGTGCAAAATTTGAAAAAAAATATAATAAAATAAACAATACAAAATTGTGTGAAAAACAAGATTTTCCAAGGATCACAAAATCAGTTAAGAAGCAACTGGCGCAGGACTCCAGGCGACCTAGTCGCAAGCAGATCAAGTTTCCAGGTAAGTCCCCAGCCCACCAAAATGGTCATTCAATCCCTGACAGAGTGAGGGATATAGATTGTGATCGAGATCAGCGATCGATCAAAATCCAAAATCGATCTGCACCTGGCCCTCACGTGTTGGTCCTTGCTCTAGATCTAATTTAAAAAAAGGAGGGAAGGAGGGAACCCAGCGAAAGTGGGAAAATAGCAACAGAAACCCCTAAGACCCTTACCCCTAAGCGTTGTCCTTCCCAATCCAGATCAGGGCCCACAAGAATATATAAAAAAAGGGGTGGTGAGTCCTTCTCTAATGCATTTAATTTGTTGCTGGCTCTACCTTGAACTTATAGATCAGCTCCTATTTGTTCTCCTGCTCCTGCTCCTTCTTATTATTATTATTCTTCCTTTTCGTTTTTTTTTTCTTGGCTGCCACCCTGAGCTAATCCTTCGGGCAGAAGTCACACGCACACGAGAAGGATCTGGGGCTGGAAAGAAAATATTTTTTTTGCTCGCCTTTTAAAAGCGGCTGCCTTTCTAGTGCAATTTCGCCTTTACGGGGCTGGGATGACGTTTATGGATTACATGAAAACCCATTTTCTGTCTCAGTGTGTCTCTCTCTGTGTGTGTGTGTGTGTGTGTGTAGGAAAATACACACATCCTAGCCATTCAGGCAAAGGACAAAGACAAGGATCTTAGGGATCTGGGACGAACCATTGACGATCCCCTTTTGGCTTTGCCGATTGCCGCACTTTTTTCTTTTTTGCAAAATGGCATCATTATGCTGGGGCGTAATTGTTGCACTCACACCACACCAACTCACACACACACACTTACATAGATAGCAAGACAGGATCGAGTGTGTAAGGACCCGCTCAATTTTATGGTTGGCAACCGCAGCAGCAGCAGCAAAAGCCTTGCGCGAAAAATCTGTCTTCTGAATTGAAATTAGCATAAGTTTAATTTCAATTTAAATGCAAACCTGAAACCAGGACCTCGAGCTTCTGGAAACTCGTTTGCCGCAAAAATAAGAAAAAAAAAATAAATAAAAACAATTTGCAAAAATTCCGGCTTTGTCCGTGCCTCCTTTTCTTTTGAGATTTTTTTTTTTTGCCTCGAAATTGTCGGGAAGAAGTTCCCAAAAACAGCAGAGAATGGAAATGAATGGAAAGGAGGAGAAGGAGCAGCAAACCAGAACCCTGCCTCGGCACTGATCCTCTTGTTTGGCAGCCAGCTGCCCAGGAGCAGGATTTTGTTTGCAAACCAAATAGTAGAAAATGAAGAGTCCTTTATATACAGCTTCTTCCTATACATTTTTATTAATTGCTAGATATTAATGTTCTCAATTAGTTAAAAATAACACCCAGGGGAAATCATTTCAAAATAAGTCCAAAGTTAGTTCCTAAAATTAAAATGAGTTACGCATCTTATTAATATATTAACTCCTTAAAATATCAATCTAGAACTCTTTTCCCACATTTAGAAAGTTTTAAAATTATATAAGGCCAGAAAAATAAGAAGCCGTTACGCATCTTATTAGTCTAAAATATTAACCTAGAAAATACTCTTTCCCAAATTTTCCTAATTTTTAGTTAGGAATTTATTCAATAAATTTAAAATATATAAACCCTTCCTTCCAGTTAGGGACATGCCAACCATGACACGGATGCATCGCCACTCCAGCTCCAGCGCCGTGGTAGAGGAATCACGCGGACGACGTCGCCCCGTTGCCGGACTCCCGGGCGATGCCAACAAGGAGAACTTTGGTGTCCACTTCATGAGCAGTCCCTTTGGCAATGCCAGCCTAATTGCTCTGCAGGATCTAAGCAATGTCCATGGCAAAAGTCCGCAGCGTAGAAGCTTCAGCGAGGGTAGCGGTCCGCGTCAGGCCACGCCCCAGCTTGCGGCTCTCCGCTGTCTGCCCCAGCGTTCTACGGCTCTCGAGGACTCGCAGCTATCCTCCTCCCGCATGGGTGATACCACACTGGACAGGATGCTGGATGCCATCATAGAGTCGGCCCGAAAGGAGGTGCGCTGTAAGGTGGTTCCGCCCAGTACTAGTACTAATACTCTTCTGGCGGACACTGGTGCCGGTGGCGAGTGGAGCGAGACTAGTGTCCACGAGATGGAGGTGCGCACACCCACGCATCTGAAGAGGCAGCGAGTGGTGCGCCGAAAGAATCCCCACAAGACCACAGCACCCAAGCTGGATAAGCTAGAGCTGAAGAAGCATATGGACCTGCAGCAGCATTTGGAGCAGCAGCTGGAGCATGTGCCCAGCACCAAGCGTTGCCTGAGCTTCTCCTCCAGCTCTGGCTCGGGAAACTCCAGCGACGAGGAGGAGCATGAAGAGGTCGAGCAGCAGGTGGCCAAACGGAGCAGCAGCCGTGGCAGCTCCACTTCCACTTCCAGTGGCAGTGGGCCGGACAGTAGCAGCAGGGGCAGCATCGATCTGAGCATCGTCTACGATACCAAGGAGCAGCGACTTAATGTACATGGTGAGTTCCAAATGCGCCAACTCCATCCTCGATTTTTCTAATTGGGATTATCGAGGGACCATGTCCTGTCTCTCCTCGAGGGCTTTTCCTTTAATTGATTCGCTTTTTCTCTTTTTTCTCTTTAAGTGATTCGTTGCCGGGACCTGCAGCGTTCCCATGGCAGTGATTGCATCAATGCCTATGTAAAGGTGTCTGTGTCCGGCCAGGGCCAAGGACACTCATCATCGTCGGTGGGCGGCTATCAGCGCACTGCCGTCCATCGTCACTCGGGTCGTCCCTACTTCGATCAGCGTTTCAGTTTTCCGGTTGTTAACGGCTCTGGCGATGGCGAGCATCTTCAGCTGGCTGTGTGGCATCGGGATCGCCATTTAAAGTGAGTACGAGTACGGTCGAAAGCCAAGAAAGCCCAAGAAACAGGAAAACAAAACAAGAAAATATAAGAAACAACCCCCCCCCCCAAGCCATAAGCAGGGCTACACTGCAAATATGTAGAGGGTTTAAAGAGGGGAAATAATGAAGAATTTTAAAAGAAAAATTATAAATATTTAATTGAGTTTCTAAAACCACTTAATTCGAGGCTTGAAAGCATGCAATATATTTTTAAAATTATGCTTTATAAATTTAAAAGATACTTTTGAGAATTTAAATTCCAAAAATTTGTAAAAGAAAAAAAAAAAAATCAAAAAAATTATTTGCGTGCTTTTTATTCTTTTTTAATACAATAATAACAATTTATATTAGTATTTTAAAATTTATTTCTTATTCTTACTAATTAAAATCCCTTGATAATCAGCGCAAAAGTATGCTACAATTAATATTTTATTGGCAACTCTAGGCTTCCTTTTAATTTATTAAAAATTTTCTCTTTTCAAAATGAAATCAACATTTTTAGATTAAAAATCAATTAGATATTATTTAAAATATAATCACCCATTTTTCTTGCCGTGCCACCCATCGTTCAACGTTTGAGTTGAAGTCCTGCGACAAGTCATTCACCCCGAAAACGTTTATCGAGGGAAGCTCCTTGGGCTCCTTTCGAGTGGCTAACAGCAGGGGGTGTGGATTTTGGAGCAGGCAAAAGACCAAAGCTGCCAGAGCGTCTGGTTAATTGTGGCGCCCTTCCTGGCCTCGTGGAACCTCCAGTATCCTTTCTCTTCCTGCTTGTGTGTGTGTGTGTGTGTATGTGTACGTGTGTGCCTTGTGCATTTCCTGCACATAAACAAGTCACCCTTCGTGTCCCTTCCAGTCCGCGTGCGCAGTTTAGGCGACTTCCAGTCAACTTTCCCGGGCCCAGAGCCCCGAGTCAAGCGATTTTCCCCAGTTTTTCCCTGAGAGCGAGCAGCGCTCAGTTCCCGTTACTCAGTCCGAGTGGCAAGCTCGCGTGCGAAAAGCGACTGGCAACGCTCGAGAAAGAAAAGCGCAGGAAATCGAAACGGCAAAGTAGGTGCACTTTGCTGTATGCACTTGAGAAAGCTATATATCTTCCGATATGTATAGAGATACCTATATCCTACGCCTGCTTAATTATTTATTTTTGTATATTTTTTTTGGTTAGAGTGTCCTTTCGAAGGAGCAAAAGTATGCAACGGAAAACTTATATAACAGTGTGTGTGCGTGTGTGAGCATGGAAAGTGTAGCATAATTTCGGGGGCATGCTGCCTAAACAAATGCGAACAGGAAGTGGCTGAAGGTTCTGCGCGCGTGTCTGTGAGGTGTTCTCTCTTCAAAATATGAATTAAGCTTCAAGGACATCATTAGCCAAGGCTCAAAAAAATATAATTATAATAAAGAGAAGCAACATTGTGCCGGAAAAGCGAATTTAATGCCAAATCGATGGCGTTGATTATGCAATGCCCAGGCTTAAAACCCATACACGCACACGCACCATATCCTGAGTTATCCTGGCGGCTAATTGAAGTGGCCAACTAACTAAATGTACGCCCGGGACCTAAAGGCCGGCCATAAACCAGGCACTACTACCCTCATCCTTACCCATTAAAGCCCATTTCCCCATTTAAGCCTGCTTACCTCACGCACCACCTGCTTCTAGCTGGCATTTCCCCCATTTTCCTCATTTTCCCATTTCCCTGTTCCCCCATTTGCCATGCATAATTCAAGTACGTGCAAGTTGTGAAAATAGTTTGGCAACGTTTTAAGTCAATTTACAAAACGACAAAAGCCACTTAATAATTGATGAGGTCCTGTCCACAGGACCTCCTTACCCGAAAAAGCCACTGCACCTGACAGCTGCGATTGCAATCGCCCCCCCTAAAACTACACAAAAATACAACTAAGAAATAAATAAATACAGAGAGTCAGAGAGCGAGTGAGTCCTTAACTCCGGGAAAATCAATAAAAGTGACCCAAATACGCGCGCCAACTTCAGACCCAAGTGGCCAGTGGAAGAAGAGGCAATGTACGAGCCACTGTCATGCTGCCACCACCACCACCAGCAGCAACCTCTCCTAAACCAGCAGGGGGGTGGTGGCACTGAGTGGGTGGCAGCAGGAGATGTACTATGTATATGTACACCCATTTTCCGCCCAACAAATTGGCCGGGCAAAGCGCATTTCCGGGCCAAACACATTTTCTAGCCAAGGAATGCGGCAGCAGCTTAAAGCCGCTAATTGATTTATGTCACGTACGCTGGTCGCTGTCCAAAGAGAGGGGGAAAACTAGCAGGAAAAGTGGTTGAAAGAGCGCGAGAAAAGCGGGTCAGGTGCTAGGCTTGGATCAGCTGTAAGCCAACTATAAATAGACAAAGTCCGTCAGACCTAGACAACGTGCCTAGCCAGAATCTAGGCCTAAGCCTAAGTTGTTATTATCTAATAGAGAGGAGCCCAGAGTTTATATATATATCAATCAATAGATATTATCCTGAAAGGATAAAGTCGTTGCTTTCAAGGGGTTTCCCTATAAAATATTTATAAATTTCCAGAAACCTCGAAAACTTTCGAAGGATACTTGCAAAATAGAATCAATAGACCCTCCAGGGGGGGGGGGGTCTCCTTTCCTTTGAGTTATATAAAAATATAAATAAATAAGTTTAAAAAAAAATTACATAAAAAATATATGTATGTAAATAAATAAATTAAAAAAACATGTTAAAAAATAAATTAAATAAATTATATATAATTAAATAAACTATAAGTAAAAAAAATACTCATGACCTTCTCCCTTCTCCTTCACAGACGCAGCGAGTTCCTGGGCTGCAGCATCTTTCCCCTAAGCGAGCTAGTGCACCCAGAGGCGGCCTCCACGGCGGGATCCTACAAGTTGCTCTCGCAGCCATGTCCACCCAACAACAACAACAATAATAATAATCATCGCCAGCAGAGCCATACGAAAGCCCCAGGCCAGGATCATCATCGTCATAGAGCAGAGAAAGTAACGGAGCAGGAGCAGGAGCAGGAGCAGGAACAGGAGCAGGAATCCTTAGAGATGGCAGCGGCTGCCACTGTAACCTTGACGCCACAGAAAACGGCCAATGGATCGGGCGTGGGCGTGGGTGTGGGAGTCACTACAACGTCACTACCTCTCAACGACGAGGTCATCAGCATCAACATCGATAGCATGGGCCGGGAGGATCCATTGATGCCACAACAGCCCCAGCAGCCCATGAGGCTGAGCAAGAAGGCGCTGCATCAGCGCGATGCCGATGAGAATCTATTCCTGCGCTTCCTAGAGCTGGACCCGCCGGCGGATGGCAATGCCAATAGCACAACCCATGCCAATTCAGGATCTGCAGCGGGAACGGGAGCCACGGCGACCAAGGCCAATGAGAGTAATGCCAATCATTTGAATGGATCAACAGCCAGCGGGAGACGTCAGTCCACTATGCCAGGAGGAGGAGGAGGAGGAGGAGGATCTGGCAGCCGGCAAACAGGACGCACGCCCTTCACGATGACCAAACGGCTGACAAGGACAGAGGAACGAGGTTTTGGCTTCTCCATTGTGTGGACACATCCACCGCGAGTGGAGAAGGTGGAGGCTGGTCTCTCCGCAGACCGTTGCGGCATCCTGCCAGGCGACTATGTGATCTTCGTGGACAAGCACAATGTGGTCACGATGCCCGAGGCTGATGTTCTGAACTTGATACGATCGCAGGGCTCGGCCTTGACGTTGGAGATTTTCAGAAGGTCAGGCGCGGGCGCCACCACCATCATAACGAACCTGGGTGGTTCCAATGCAAATGTTAGCAGCAGCACCGCCACCAGCAATACCCGCCATCAGATGCCAGGCATGGGAGTAGGCGTGGGTGTGGGTCTAGGACTGGGCAGTGAGGAGCATACCACAGCAACGACAACTACGGGAACGGGAACGGGCACGGGCACCGCCTTGATGAGCCTGCAAAGAACGGCTAGTTCCAGAATCCAAGGCTCCGCACAGATGGGCAACAGCCTAAGCCGACCGGCCACCGCCTGCTCTGGAACAACCTCATCGATTGAGGCGGCCAAGCGGAGGCTACACCTGCCACAGGTCACCTTCAGCAAGGAGGTAGGCAAAGGTGTCATCGTCTAGGACACTGACTCACCACACGGTCATTCTTCATAAAATAT